>BQNB010026824.1:17219-47359 GCA_026074375.1 Tanacetum coccineum | reverse complement strand
ACCTTTTTCCCTTGGTTAAGGGCATTCGGTCAGGATCTGCATTTGAGTTGTATTATATATGCGTACTATTAAGACGAACCACTAAACAAGAGGACCATTTAAGGCAGCTACAAGCTCCCTAGCTTATTAATAAGCTAGGGTATAAGTCTTTGGGGATCCTTCCCTTTTAGATCCCCCTTCCATAAGCTCAATTCCAATGAATTCCATGGTAAATTTAAGTTAGATTGTTTTAAGGTTTGGAAAGTTTTATTTCTGACTTGATTAAGCTCTATTTCAGCTTATAGATTGAAAAAGCTTATGAGTAGCTTATGGCTATTTAGCTTAACAGTTTAAGGTAAAATAAGAGCTTATTTAGTTAACAAGAGAGCTTAAAAGAGATTAAAAACAACTGAATTCATTAATAGAAAACTTGATTACAATATTTAAAAGGAAATTACAAGATTAAAAGTAAAATTAAGCTAAAAATGAAATTAAGCTAAAATCTATCCTAAAAGCTACGTGTGTGTGTGTGTGAAGATTGAGACCCTTTTTATAGGCATTTGGTGAAGCTTCCAGACCCTCTTGCCTTGCTCTTCAATCCTTTAATCCTGTCCATCAAATCTTTTAATCATTGGGGCTTCAATTGTGGCCGTTTGATCAAATTGTGTGCACTCAAGGATTGCCAAGCTGTCATTCCTTGATGTGACAGCTTGTGCTTCCTTTGTGAGTGAGTTTAGTGCAAAACCCACATATATTTGTGCTTTCACCATTGCTACGTGGCTTGGAACTTGAGAGAGGTTAAGAGATGCTTTGATTTGACCCATTTGACCCTGCCATTTCATTGTACTTCACTTGAATTGACTTAAGAACCCTTTGATTTTCATTTGCCCTTTGTTTTACCATGGTGAAAGTTAGAGACGATGGATGAATAGTAAATGGATCTTCGCGCGTTTTTATAACTGAAAACGGGGGTAAAAGTGGTTTAAACTTTGGGAAGTTGGCAATTTGAGTCCCTCTCTTTCTTTCTACTCTTTTTAGTTATAAATAACTTTAGGAAAGTGCAAGTTCAGCCCTTGTTGTTTTAGGGAAAGGGAAATGGGCTAGGTTAAGTGGGCTTTTGGATCCGGGTAAGGTTTCCTAGGTTTTTAGAGGCCCATTAAGCTTTCCTGGGCCCAATAAGGGAGGAGGGGACATTTTTGGACTTTTGTGAGAGTTGAGGGACCAAAGTGAAATATTTTGAGGATTTGTCCTTTTGTGTTTGACTTAGTTTGACCATCTTTGACTGACTTTGACTTTTCTTGACTGATTTTGACTGAGGCTTGACTTTTCTGGCTTCGGCTTTGAATCTTTGGCTTCTTTTTGTACTCTTCTGATTCTCGTGTCCGTGCTTGCCCGTTTTTGACGGTTTTCTTGTGATTTTTGATATATCCGTACCTGCACACACAAAACACAAATACAAGCATATTTTTGCCATTTTTGGTCTGTTTTGGGTTTAATTGGGTTATTTTAAGTACAAATAGATATGTGTATTCTACACTTATCAAAATTCCCCAAACTAAACGATTGTGTGTCCTCACGCAATATCACATGCCTTATAACCAAATACCTCGAAAAATTCCCCAAACTAAACCTTTGAAAAGTAGCAAAGATTTTTGTTGAGAGAGATAAGAGATCACAAGTTATAAAACACCCGAATTCCCATTTTCAAAGATTTTTTAAGAGGAAACAGACGAATAATGCAAAATCCGTAATTAAAAAACAGACTTCGCATCAGTGCACGATGGGCCACACAACTGATGCGTGACAGTGAGCTAGATTCTCGAATCCTGTTTTCTAATTTTAGATATCGTTGTTTTTTTTTTTTTGTTCTAGAACGTTTATTTGTCATCGTTTTAAAAAATAAAAGAGACCATAGTCAAGTTTGCACCAAATATCTCTCCCTTTTTGATGATGACAAATAAAATTTCGAAAAGCAACTAAAATTACAAACGTAGAAAAGATTAAGATCGTTATTGAATGTCGTTTTGCGTCCTAGATCTTTGTCTTGTAATTTGGTCAAGCTGAACACTTAGTCTTCACTTTATGCAGCCTCATACTATCTTGCTACTCCCTATGAACGTTATTGCTCTTATGCTTCCGTAATGGCTTGCATTTTATGTTCAATAGCTTCTTAGCTTTGCTTTCCTTCTCCCCCTTTTGTCAAATAAAAAAGGCGGGTACTTGGTCTTTCATTGGAAGGCTGATATTTTTACAGAGGTAGAAAGTAGATATCTTTACACGTACTCCCCCTAGATCGTTGCTCCCCATTTTTCCAAGGCGAGGATTCATGGGTCAATAGCATCACCTTTGCAGTGTGCTTGGCTACAAAAGGAACAACAAACAACACACAACAAACAACGCAATCACATGTACAATTCCAACGTGGGTTAGTTTACCATTTGGAGAATTTGAAATACAATGGGTTTAGATCCAAGCATAGAATCATATCATACATATCCAATGTTGGATACATCAAGCAATCACATGAATAATCCTCATCACATAGGTATTCATATAGACAAATTTATCAATAATAGCATCAATATATCACATACTCAAGTAAGCATAATACATATTCAAATTAGAGCACATTGTTTCACATACAATCACTTTAAGGATGTAAGGCATAGACCTAGTGTTTCACGGAAGTAGGGATATTTATCTTAATTACTTTTAAGTATGTGAGTGACTCGTTCTTATTGTGACAATTACTCAAAATCCGGCTTGGTTATGTATGCAACTTTGAGTGATTATGTTAGACGTTTTGTGTATTTACTGTCACCAACTCAATTTGGGTAATAATTTTTTACTCATATTAAATCCTATGGTGAGGAAGGCCTTTTTAAAAAAATCTAGGTTGGTAGCTTCTTATTTGTTTATCTACAATCTAATTTCACCCAATGCATGAGTAGCATAAGTAACGTATGTCTAAACTAATCATGCACACTCAATATCCTTATTTTGCCAATTTCATACGAAAAGATATAAGCATAAGGTGCTACCTTAATGGACAAGTGTATGACATTAGGGATCCTAGTGAAGTAGTTGACACCGTTGTATTACTCTCCCTTAGATTAAGACACCTCTAAAGTTAATACCTATATGGTGGCCTCAAACTACAACATAACCTTTCCATGCCTTTCACGTAATCCCTAACCGCATAAATCTAGATTTAGGAGCTTAATAGTATTCATAGCAAGCACAATCTAAAATGCTGAGGATTATTCTAAATCTAGAAAATCTTGATGTTGTGTACCATGCACTTTTATTCAATTGACCTCATTTTAAAAATTAATTTTCCTAACTTTTAAGGATGCATGTCTAGCAAACGAACCTAAGTGGGTAAAGTGTGAATTCAAATTAAGAAATTTAGCACCAAGAATCATATTGATGATAATATGTTGGAGTTGTGAGCTCATGTTCTACTATCTTTAATAGACATCCAAACAATTACCATGTTATCAATAAGCATGAAATCAACTAGCATCATGGCAAGTAGGCATGTAAGCAAATAACATCAAAACATATTTCTCATGTAAACATATTTTTAATATCATCATTTATTTACTAAACAATCGTAAAAACCACATAAGATCACAACGGCAACGGAAAAACCACTTCTGGGTGTGCTCATTCATAGTATATGTACAAATTTAACGAAATACGACCCAAAAGGAGAGTTAATAAAATGTCTACATTCGATTTTAAATTTCAATGTAAAATCAGGTCCAATAATTTATATTTAAAGATTACAAGAGTTCAAGAACGTAAAATCATTTTGTATATTTGAATGGTTAAAAAGTTATCGAATGTGAAAGAAAACTGAAAGGTCCTTGAGTTTTTGCTTGATATCCACGCGTCTTTGAATTGATCCCAATCTCAGCTTACAAGATCATAACCTGAGAAAAATTCATGCAACAAATAATCGTCAACATAATGTTGGTCGCATTCATAGGTTTAAGTAAAAAATCAGTATTGGATATACAATCAAGTAATGTTTCAGTAAGAAAGTAGCGTTACAACATTTAGAAGATTGTTTCGAATCCAAAGTTGTAATTTAAAAATCAACGTATGCTTAAGAGTGGGACACAAAGGTATAAGTCAACCAACGACAATGCAATGTAAATGCCTTAAGTGTTAAGTAACAAGAATTATCGCATTGAGATCGTGACAACCGATCCCTTTGACGAGAAAATATAGTTTGCCCCAAAAGATTTGGTAATTTATTATTGCTATATACATAATTTCTCAGAGTAATATATCTGTTGTGATTGAAAGTGGGTTTCTTGTTCCAAAGGATTCAGCCCCGACGGGGATTAACCCAATAGCATATTTATTACACTGCGTCTACCCTCACAGGTAGTTTAATAGGTTCACGATATTAGGGTCTTTTGCAATAGATTTACTCCTACGATTATCTCACAACTAACGGGTCAAGAATACCCTTCAAGAACTTGTATCCAATTTAAAACAGGTATATGTTCAAAACTCACGGTTTTGTAAATAGATAAACAATGATCTCAAATCATTTAGTAAGCAATTTAAGCTTTAATAAATTCAATGGTAAACAACCATGTATCAAACATGTATTAGAAATCATGTGAAAAGCAAGTAAAATCTTTAGTAAAAACATTCATGTAACGCTTATGAAATTGGAATCAAAAATTTTGCTTAGTAAAACAAGCATGTATTCTCACCCCGAAAATAGTTATGAAAACCATTAAAGAAGAAAGGATGGGGCTATGAACTCACCGGGAATAGAAATGTCGATCGAGAAATCACGAAGAAATAGAACGTCGAACATCAACCGCGACCTATTAATAATAATAACAATATACTATTAATATTTGGACTATATAAAATATGCAACTTATTGAAATCATAATATGTATATATATGTAATGTGCATGACAATCTATAGTTAGGAATCCATAAGGCAACACACTTATTATTTCTATTAGTTTGCACTTTTTCAGAAAATTATAACGTTTTAGCTAGATGATCGGTTCAGTTAAAGTAACGCTAAATGGTCGAACTAGTCGATCTCCCTCCATATTAAGTCACCCTTATATGTGATTTAACTACCATTGGGTTCATCCATAAAACCAATAGCTGATGACTGTTTATAGTATGGACTGGCCAGACCCATTCTATTTATATTATGGGCTATAGGTAGCTGATAATCGGGCCTCCGCCTATGTATCAGGTGGTTTTGCGGACGCCGTTCGCTGTTCGCTAGCTCGCGGCAGCGGGTTTATCTTCACAACGAAATTCCTAAAAGATAAACCTAACTAAATAAGATACAATGCTTTACTTATTTTTAACCAGCTCGGATAATGCCTAATCCCTAAACTTCGACCCGTATCTTGAGCCGCAAATCATGGAAACTAAAGGTTTTTTAGCTTATTAAAGGACAAGATCGTCATCAATGAGGGTAATCTTCTACAGATAAAACCATAATTACGCTCAGATTATCACAATAAAACCATATACATTAATCTCACGCGGAGGCACAATCGTGGGATCCGCTCCTTCCGAGAGATTATACGGTGCTTTATTCCTTATGCATGGTACATTCCATACAAGATCACTTGGTACTAGAACAAGGGGTTACATATCCGAATAGCTGGCCTATTCGACCTATCAAGAAACGACTAACTTTTGTATTACACAAGTTGGCGACATCGTGAGGACTCCCAACCACTAGGAATACTACTCCGTAAGAATGAGCGCAAGGGCTAACCACAAACTCCCCATAGTGACAACTGTTACGAAAACAACAACCAAAGAAAAAGCGCCGAAAGAAACGGATGCCGCACCCAGGGTGAACATCCAGGACTTTTGCGAGGAACACTACGAAGATATCTTGTCGGTCATCATGGAGAAGATTCGCCATGATAAGCGAAAAGAAGTCCATACTAGGCTGGACTTTGGGGACAATACCAAGAGAAGTCGAAGAACGAGAGAAAGCTCTCAAAACTCAAGTGCGGGGACCCGGTCCGCAAGGCACTGAAACCCGTCAGAAAAGCCCACGGTGAAGGATCGCTCTAGAGACGGCAATGGAAACGTATTTGGCCGGCTTGGTCGCCAGAGGCAGAGCGCGTTCAACCGGCTTAACGACACTTACTCGCCAAGCACGACTAAGCCTGGCCCGGATAGGACGAGCTCTAGAGATCACTCTCAAAGCAGACGTCGTCCTTACAGACGGGACTCTCCCCTGAGCAGAGACCGTTCCCGAAGTAAAGATCGCTCTCGTGGCGTCGAGACTCATATGATTAATACTACTCCTCATATAGGACAGGTTAGTCCAAACATGGGCATCGCTCTAGTACCAGTGGCTCATCTTTCGTATCATAAAGAGGGTGGACAAGCGTTGTTCCGCTAATCCAGTGTTATCAGAAGAGAGGCACCGAGCAAACGAAGGAAGCTAGATATCCTGTGTCAAAGAGGCATAAGCTTATAGATGAAGAAGACTTGCCAGTGCCCTGGACATGTAAAGAGGTGGATCCATTCACACCTCGAATCCGCAACTTCAAGAGCTCGCAGAAAACGCGAATGCCTAATAAAGTTAAAACCTATGACAGAACAGGAGACCCAGAGGATCATGTAAAAAAATTTCAAGCCGCAACACAGGTAGAACGTTGGGCAATGCCTACATGGTGTTATATGTTCAAACCTTAATAAGGACCGCGAGAGTGTGATTCTATGAGCTCCCTTCGGAAAGCATAGACGGATACAAGGACCTTAAAGTGGCATTCTTAGCATATTTCATGCAACAAAAGAAGTATGTGAAAGATCCAGTGGAAATCCACAATATCAAACAAAGGGATGGAGAGACCCTCGAGGATTTCATGGAATGCTTCAAAGTGGAGATTAGGCGCATGAAAGGAGCCTCTGAGTGCATGCGAATCTTTGGATTCATGCACGGGGTTAACAACCTTGAATTGACAAAACACCTCAACGTGCACATTCCAAATACTATGGAGGAAATGATGACAGTCACTACTGCCTTCATACGAGGGGAAACTGTCGCCGCTTCCAAAAAGAAAGGTCACGCGCCATGGAAACCGCAGGATTAGTCCAAACGGCATGTTTTTGAGCGGAAATCTAATTTCCGAGGTTAGTTGAGGGAAGGACGGGGGTCTAACAGGTTTACCCCCTTACTAGAACGCCCAAGGAAATCCTTGCGGCCGAAGTAGGAAAGTTCAAACCACCACCACCCATGGTAACCCTGGTGGAAAAAAGAAGCAGCATCAAGTTTTTCGACTTCCACAACGATAAAGGACACATCACGGACGAATGTATGCAGTTAAAGAAGCATATTGAAGAGTTGTTGCGAGCAGGAAAACTCTCGCACTTGATAAAAGAAATTAAGTAAGGCCGAGATCAAACGAAGAATGGGAAGAAGGAAGCCCCGACCAAAGATAAATCCTCGCAATCTATTTGATACAGCCGTGGCATAGAACGACAAGGCAGAAAGTGGCTCAAAGCTTTGCCCATGTCAACGAAATTACGTTCCCACCACTAACTACCAACAAGGGGACGGAGGGTCCGCTTGTCAGAGAAGCGGAAATTGGTAGACACATGATTCACCGCATATACGTAGACGGGGGTTCCTCAATGGAAGTGCTCTACGAGCACTGCTTTAACCGGCTTCAACCGGAAATTAAGTGCCAAATGGTCCCGACAACAACATCGTTAACCGGTTTTAGTGGAGAAACCATATGGCCGCTGGGACAACTTAGGCTCCTTGTGACAATATGAGACGTAGATCATTCTACAAAAGCATGGTTGAATTTCATGATCGTGAGGTCACTATCACCGTACAATGGCATCATCGAAAGACCTAGAATAAGAGAGATCCGAGCGGTACCATCTACCGCCCATGGAATGCTTAAGTTTCCGATTGACGGAGGAATAGTTACTATCCGTAGTACTATCCTGATACCCGTTGAGTGTGTCACGGTGACCACATCGTCCAAGGAGATACTCAAAGAGGCTGAAGTCCGACATGAGAATCTTAAAGTAGTTCTACATCCGAATTTCCTGGATCAAGAAGTAGCAATCGGAGGAACGCTATCCGAGAAAGGACGGACAAAACTATGCTCACTCCTGAAGGAAAACTTAGACATATTCGCATGGCAGCCATCAGACATGACAGGAGTACCGCGATCAATAGCGGAACATCAGCTCAATATCCGAGAAGGATATACACCTGTTCGACAGAAGAAAAGGGGTTAGGCCCCAAAACGCGCCAAAGCCATCCAAGCAGAAGTGCAGAAACTAGTAGAAGCGGGGATCATGAGAGAAGTCCATTATCATGACTGGTTATCCAATCCAGTCATGGTGAAAAAACATAACGGTAGCTGGAAGATGTGCGTGGATTTCACAGACTTAAACAAGGCCTGTCCGCAGGACTGTTATCCCCTTCCCAAAATTGACTGGAAAGTTGAGTCTCTCTACAGCTACCCCTTTAAGTGTTTCTTGGACGCCTACAAAGGCTACCACCAAATACAGATAGCAGAATCAGATGAAGAGAAAACAGCCTTTCACACCAGCCAAGGGGTATATTGCTATACAAAAATGCCCTTCGACCTCAAGAACGCTGGCGCCACATACCAACGGCTGGTAGACAAAGCTTTTAACAGCCAAGTGGGATGGAACGTAGAGGTGTATGTTGATGACTTGGTCATTAAAAGTTACACAGAAGCAGAGATGCTACGAGATGTTGATGAAACGTTCCGTACATTACGAAAAATCAACATGAAGCTTTATAAAAAAAATGTATGTTTGGGGCAGTAGAAGGCATGTTCTTGGGATACATGATTAGCCCAGATGGGATAAAACCGTGCCCTGAAAAAACAGAGGTTGTGCTGCAACTTTTGTCCCCACGGACAATCAAAGAGGTCCAGAGCCTTAATGGGAAGTTGGCTAATCTGAATAGGTTCCTCTCCAAGTCAGCGGAAAAGTCCTTACTACTATTCAAAACTTTGAAGAAGTGCATTAAAAAGAGCGACTTTCATTGGACACCAGAAGCGGAACAAGCCTTCAAGGAACTAAAACAGCACTTGTCAGAGCTACCCCTGCTGGTAGCACCCAAACCAAAGGAAGAGCTAACCGTATACTTGTTTGCTTCCTACGGAGCTGTTAGTGCCGTCCTGATGACTGAAAGAGGCACGGTTCAGACGCCAGTCTATTTCGTAAGTCGCGCATTGCAAGGCCCTGAACTAAACTATGCACCAATGGAAAAGCTAGTTCTGGCATTGGTGTTCGCAGCCAAGAGGTTACGAAGATATTTCCAAGCACACCCTATCGTGGTTATTACCGATCAACCCATCAAACAAATAATATCCCGCCCCGATGCGGCCGGGCGATTACAAAAATGGAGCGTTATGCTGGGAGAACACAATATCACGTACCGGCCAAGGACATCCGTGAAAGGACAGATCCTAGCGGATTTCCTTGTCGAGAAGCCAGACGAAGCACCACCAGATACGTCAGTGGTCGAAACACCTCAAGAGCCGTGGACATTATTCACGGACGGGTCGTCATGTGTAGATGGGTCAGGCGCTGGCCTGATACTGACAAGCCCGGAGGGAACAGAGTTTACCTACGCGCTACGGTTCCAGTTTACCGCCTCTAACAATGAGGCAGAGTATGAAGCACTAATAGCTGGTCTCCGGATAGCAGCACAAATGGGGGTGCACAATCTACACGTGAGTGTAGATTCTAAACTGGTAGCAAACCAAGTCCTAGGGACATACATCGCCAAAGAAGAAAATATGGTCAAGTACCTTGAGAAGGCCAAAAACCTGATCAGCGGCTTCGCTAACTTTTCCATAAGCCAAGTGCCAAGAAGTAAGAATAAGAAAGCGGACGCCCTAAGCAAAATTGCGTCAACCAGCTTTGCGCACTTATCAAAACAGGTCTTGGTCGAAGTACTTAAAGAGAAATCCATACAAGAGAAGGAAGTAGCGACAGTTGTCGAGGAAGAGGGACCAACATGGATGACACCGATAGTGGAGTACTTGAGAGATGGGACCCTTCCCGATGACAAGAAGGAGGCAAGCAAACTCCGTATCAAGGCTAGACAGTACGAATTGGTGGAGGGGGTTCTTTACAGGCGGTCATTCCTAACACCGTGGCTAAGGTGTGTTGGACCACTCCAAGCAGATTATGTGATCAGAGAAATTCATGAGGGGTCGTGCAGCATGCACGCAGGACCACGGTCCGTGGTGGCCAAGGCCATGCGACTAGGGTATTATTGGCCAACCATGCATCGGGACGCACGAGAAATGATACGCGCATGTAACGATTGTCAAGTACATCGTCTCGTACCACGAAACCCGCAACAGCCGCTTACCCCTATCACGACCCCATGGCCATTCTACAAGTGGGGGATTGACATAGCTGGTCCTTTCCCGGAGGGACTAGGAAAGGTCAAATTTTTAATAGTCGTTATGGATTATTTCACAAAGTGGATAGAGGCGAAAGCTGTGGCAACAATTACTGGTAACCAGGCGAAGAAGTTTGTGTGGGATAACATAGTATGCCGTTTCGGCCTTCCAGGAGAAATAGTTTCAGACAACGGTAAGCAGTTCAGCGACAACCCATTCAAGGATTGGTGTGAAAAGTTGAATATCATACAGTGTTTCACCTTGGTAAAACATCCGCAGTCCAATGGACTGGTAGAAAGAGCAAACCGGAGCTTAGGTGAAGGAATAAAGGCCCGCCTGGGCGAAGGAAACAAGAATTGGATAGAAGAACTTCCCCATGTCCTTTAGGCCCATCGTACGATGATTAAATCAAGCCACGGTGATACCCCCTTCTCCTTGACCTATGGAACGAAAGCTGTCATACCCGCGGAAATCGGCATGCCAACGTACCGTACTGCGGCAGTGGACGCCGTGCACAATAATAAAGAGCTACGACTAAACTTGGACTTACTGGAAGAACGGCGTAAACACGAAGCAATTCGTGAAGCCAAGTCTAAATTGAAAATGTCAAAGTACTACAACGCTAGAGTCCGTGGTGTTGCTTTTAGACCCGGAGACTTTGTTTATCGTAGTAACGAGGCAAGCCATGCTGTGGACGGGGGAAAGCTAGGACCAAAGTGGGAAGGACCCTATGAGGTCACGAAAACACTAGGAGACGGAGCGTACAGGCTAAGGTCTTTGGAGGGAACTGTCCTTCCGCAGACGTGGAACATCGTCAATCTCAAGAAATGTTATCTTTAAGCTACGACATGGATTAGTTAATGCCTTGATTAGGACTTCTAATAAAGTACTCCATGTATTCTTATTCTATCTTTTGTTTTTAAGTTATGAATAAAATTCCGCGGGGTGTAGCTAACCCCGCGACTTTTTTATATAAAAAATTTTCTAAGTGAATCTTCGTTTTCTTTAGTATAATTTACTTCATTCTACGCATGCATACATAATATGACGGATATCTTTGGATATCCACAGGTTAAGCACCCTAACAATTGCTTGCCGTGTAAGTGGGTTGCAACCCCAACGGCCATGGATTCTGCATCCTTATTCTACGTGTATCTGAGACGTTAGGTACATAAGAAAAGACTCCCACGGAGCATGTAAGACACTACAAGTGCGATTATAAACAAAATACATTCAGATATGATATATTACAAACATTGTCAACCACGGACATCCGTGGACATATTACAAACAAAATATTGTCTAAGTACCACAGGCGGTACTATGGCCAATCCAGATTATACATAGGTGGTAGAGACTTGGATCTAAGCAGCCGTGGAGATGCCTCATCTTCAGAAGCCTCTGTCTGTACAGCAGCATCCGCCAGTAGGATGGCTAGACCTTGAGGAGCAACAGTAGGCGCTGATACTGGGATGCCATCAGACCTGGCATGGTGGGCAGAGCCGACCCCATGGGTACGGCACACCACTCGACATTTTTTCTTCTTCTCGGCACGACTTCTGTTGGCCGCGATGGCATCCTCCAGCAGCATCTCCTCTTGGACGGACCAAGGATCTCTCGGATTACGCTCCTCAGGGTAGATGGGAATCTTTAACTAGGAAGTGTCAGGACGAAGCTTGCGGATCTATTCAGGCGCGTCTTCTCCAGGATCGCTCTCTAAATGTAAGGATGCCATGAGTAAGTTTATGGGGGCATCCTTCAACCTCTCCAGCTGAACAACCAAAGGGTACTTCAAATCCCTCAGAGCAGTAAGGGTCGCGACGTATTTTGCCTCAGCCACAAGATTATACGCCTCAATAGTCGTTAAGTCCAACGTAGCCTCCCTGTGCTCTAACCCATATTTGAGCCCCTCGCTCATACCCTTCACAATCCCAGCGGACACGACATCAGCAAACGCCTGCCTCAGTTTCGTAGATTCCGCACACTTCATAATCGCTAAGCGTAAACCATGCCCAATGACCCAACGGCGACCTGCGATCGCGTCAGCATATGAGGGTACAACTCCTCATCAAAATCAATGCTCAGCGCATCTAACCTCACATCCATCTCTACACACCGTTGCTCAACCTTTTCATCCTCAGATTTTTTAAACTCTTCGAAGGCGGCCTTTATTCTTTCTTTACCTGTGACCTGTGCTTGCAGAGTGGACACCTGCTGGGATAACTGATGGTTATTAACTTGGAGATCAGAAAACTGGGCACGGAGGCTTACTAGTTTACCAACTAAATCCATACACGTGGCCTCCGCAGCGTTCTTCATATCCACCTCAACCTCAAGTAGCGTTTCCAGGTTTTGGGTTCGGTTGCGGAGACCATGTACCTTCGTTTCCACGGTCCTGAGAGATCTGATTTCTTCATCAAGTTTCTTTATCTCCTCTTCCCTCGCTTGGATCTTCTGGTCATGTCTGGCTATCTTGGTTGTAGCTTTCTTTAACAATCTGACCTCCTGTTCAAACTTGAGCCTCAGTTGCGAACCCATAGCCACCTGCCGTGTCAGGTTCATGTTGTACTGGCTCAAAAATTTCGTATTAGGCAGGTGGCGCAGCTCAGAGAAGTACCCAGGCGGCACTATGTGATCCACCATGTCTTGGCACGCCTCCGGGGAGTCTAGGCGACAATTGTTGGTCACGTCTCACCCCGGCTGATAGATACCTCCGGGCGACCCGCCTACGGAGGGGGAGGTTGATTTCCCTAAATTCGGACTCCCCATGAACAGCTAGACATTCACCTTATACAGCAGAAATGGTCCGTTAGTATTACTACTTTGCAAACACAACATATAAGGAATAACATGTAGAAAATATATCACTTACTCGGCAATGTCTTTCAACTGGGTCGGTACGTTTTTTTCGCATTACGACAGAAAGCTCCGGTGTCACTCACCGTAGATGAGTGTTACTGTGCAGTCAGGCGTGAGAAGGTGGATACCCTGCCATCCAACCTCATTGCAGAAAAAAAATTTTCCTCCGTGGGTACTATGTTGCGGGGCCCGGACTCAAAGGTCTTCTCCTTCAGCACGCTTGGGCGTGTGCATTCGCCTCCGCCACCCTCATTTAATCGTTTTAAACGGCGCATTTGATTACGCCTTTTGTAGACAGGCGGCTCCGTAGCGCCACCTCTTCTCGTGCATCGCCTGCCTGAACGACCTGTTGTGGTCGAACGTCAGTCTCCACAGCGGGATCTCATATGTTAATACCCTCCCTGGACAATTGCTTCCTCCTATCCCGCCCCGGCTGGCCTTCAGCCAAATTGATGAGTGCATGGTCTTCATTGTCGAAGTCCAACAAGCGACTCTCCCTCGATAGTGGAAGTGTCCCAGAACCGAGGCCACAGTTCGAATCCTCCATGTATATCACATGGCTACGCCGTGGCAGTTAATATTGGCAAACTATTTCATGGGCGGCGCGTGGCCGCGGGTCCCCCCCCCCTTAAGTCTTACCATTGAATGGGGTTGGGGGTTACGGATTCAGGCTGAACAAATCCATATGCAAATACACAAGAGTTAGATTATTTTTCTACGACATAAAAATAAATTAAAGAAAGTTTTATAATACACCCACCCGGTCATCGTCAGAGGAACTGGGATACCGTCGTCCCAATGTATATATTCCGGCTTAGCCCTACTAGGCATAATAGGTTTTCTGGTAATCTTTGGAAGGGGTGCTATACGTATAAAATACGTACTAGCCGTATGTATATATAATATCAAGTATCCCGTTAGAAATAAGAATCACTTTTAGAAAAAGTAATAATTAAATCTCCCGGAATCGTATCCCAATGAGAATTGAATTGAGATTTACGTTAATGTTTATTGTTTTATGCTTGAATATCTTTTAGTTTTTTGTTTTGGTTTTTAATATACTAATATAAAAAAAAAAGCATATAATAAAACTAAAAAAAATAACTAAAACGAATATGCTTGTTGAGTGAGGTGAAAAGATCATAAAATATGAAATAAAGAGATAATAAAGAATTGGTACCCGTTTAAAAACCGTTTTCTCACAACGTTGGTTTATATTGAAAACAAGCCTTTATTTTGGTAAAAATACTTTAAATGATGACGAAGTTAACGACACCGTCAAATATATTATTTTCTCACGACGTTGGTCTATTTTGAAAACGACATCTTATAAAAATATTAATTACTAGATTTGATGTTTGATTATTTCTCTGGCTTTTGCCCTTCGAAATATTCAAATAAGAAATTTAAATAATCCGAAAATTATTAATCAACAACTCTCTTTTTAATCACACTTAACTCACTATCCATAGTCACTTAACAAGCATAAAAGAAACTACTCAAACATGACAATAACTACGCTAAAAGCTACAACAAAAGCAGCAATGATAATGACTAAGGTAAACATGACAATAAGCATAAACAAAAAAAAGAGATTAGAAGTCACCAAGTATGAAGACCACAGATAAAATGAGCTCCAAAACATATCATAATTAATACCCAATCTATAACCTCACATACCCGTATACTCCTTGCTCACTTCATAATCACAACTCAATCACCAACTATTTTTGAAAGTTTACACGTTTTTGCAAAGTATTAAAAAGATGCTACATTTATAAACTGATGCAAGAAAATGATTTTTAAGATGTAAACTAAGTAATAAATCATAAACTGGTTCCCTTTTTTTTCAAATGCATACAGTTTGATATTTTCTAAAAGTAAAAATTAATATCTATGAGACTTGTAGTAAAAGAAATTATATTTAGTAAAAGATTGGAGTAGAGATTTGAACAATATGACTTGACATAAAAATAAAAGATGACTTCTATAACTAATGGAATTTAAACAAAATGCAACTAGCATTAAAAATAAGTGAATTGAAATCTAAATCGTTTGGTATACTGATAAAAATGATAACTAATGACTAATATAATACTAATAAACTAATGATTATAAGAATGAAAGAAATGAATTGTCGGCAAGAATTTTTGTGGTGATGCTTCGGTCCGAAGACCAGCGGCGCTTTCCTCCTCTTCCTTCCCTTTCTTATCTAATATGCTGCGTATAAAACAAGCCAAAGTGGTGTTGGGCTTTTTTTTTCCTGTTACTAGCCTTGGGATTTATGCTTGGGACCATTTTCACTTTCTGGTCCAAGACTTTGAGCCCTGAGTCCTTTAAATAAATATTGGGTCGGAATACCGACCCATTTGTGAAATGGTTTGGCGGCCCAATAAAAGATGAAGGCACCGTTTGACTCGAATCTTCGTGCTCTTTCTAAAGGCGTGCTCGGGAAATATTAACGACTTCGTCTTGATTTTGAATAATGAGAAAACTTGATCGAATTGAAGCTGAATAATCTCGTTTTTACTTTGTTTTCAATCCATAGTACCTGCAAGACATAAACATACCAAACAAACATATTCACAATATAATTAAACCTATTTTAGTATTTTTAGTCCGATTAAAAGTGTTTTACGGGGTTATAAAGATGTGTGTTTAGGCACACATTTGATTCCCCCACACTAAGTCATTGCTGGTCCCACACACAATGTTTATAAAACACGCCCAGAAATAAATAATTAAATCCCCCTTAACTTATGACCCCTCACAATCAAACAAGAACAGAAAAGGTCCATTAAAAAAAGGTTTCAGAAAATCAAATTCTTTTTAAAGCGCCCATGTTTTAACCACTTATTCATTAATAGATGAGAACAAAGATAAAACTTAATAAAATTATTAAAAAGCTTTAAGAACGGGAGTTCGTCATCCTCGATTTTTCACGATCCCCAAACCAAGCTTAAACGAAATCATAGTCGAATATAAGATTAGATGCTAACACTACTCATAAATGCTAATTGTGTAAACGCAGCTACTTTTTGCTCCCTTATTCCTAATTTTCTCTAAGGATTTTATAATTATTGGCGACAAATTAAATAATTATCTTATTAACATAAAAGTGTTCCCGGTTTTAGACCACAATTATTTGGAATCCTTTCCTAAAGAGAAAATATGGTGAGAATTATTGAATGCTAATTTGATTTCTTGATTATTATTGATAACAACTATCCTATATATAGGATATATGAGAACATTCTGGAATGATTACCATGGGCTTAGGCCCAATACAAATTAATGAATAATAAATGTCTTGACTGAAATAAATGTCTTGACTGACAATTTAATGTTTGAAATGTGACTTTGACTTCAATGTTGACCTATACCCCCCGCAGTTGGAGCGAGAGGAGGCCGTACGCTCAAAATGGAGCGAAAATCTTCAAACAAAGCTGAGGGAAGACCTTTGGTGAAGATATCAGCATACTGAAAACGAGATGGAACATGAAGAACCCAAACATGAACAACTTTAACCATATCACGAACAAAGTGTATATCAATCTCAATATTTTTGATGCGTTGGTGTTGAACCGGGTTAGCTGACATATAAACTGCACTAACGTTATCACAGTAAACCAGAGTAGCTGTCAAAAGAGGGAGTGTAACACACGAAGGGAATTACGAATCCAAACAGTTTTCTTTCTGTCAACAACATTAGCTACACCCGTAATCCGCTTCAGCACTAGAGCGAGAGATGGTGTGTTGTCGTTTAGCAGACCACGACAAAAGGTTATCACCTAGAAACACACAATAACCAGAAGTAAACCTGCGGGTGGAAGGGCAACCTGCCTAATCAGCATCAGTGTACCTAACTAAAGATGTAGTAGCGGAAGCATATAACTGAAGACCAAGCTCCAGGGTGCCCTGAACATAGCGCAGGATACGTTTGAGAGCAGCAAAGTGCGGCTCCCTCGGATCATGCATATAGAGACAAACATGTTGAACTTGCATAGAAAATCTGGGCGAGTAAGGGTAAGATACTGGAGCCCCCCCTGCAAGACTACGATATAAAGTAGGATCTTGAACAGGAACGCCGTCCGGACCCAATTTGGAGTCAGTGTCAATTGGTGTCCGAGACGGGTTACAATTAACCATATGAGCTCGCTCAAGAAGCTGACGAGCATACTTCTTTGAGACAAAAATAACCTTGTAGGATGACGAACAGCAAGATGCCCAAGAAAATAATTTAAAGAGCCCCGAGATCGGATCAATCAAACTCTTTATGCACAGAGTTCTACAATCTGCCTTGAAGTAGAACTGAGAGGAAGAAGCTATGAGGATAATATCATCCACATATATAAGTAAATAAGCAACTTGAGAACCCTGTGTATATGTAAACAATAAAGAATCACACCGACTAGGAGAAAAATTAGCCCGAGTGGCATAACCTGCAAACCGCTAGAACCAAGCACTAGGTGCCTGTTTCAAACAATACAAAGACTCTGCAAAAGACATACATGAATAAGGAAAAACGAGAGTCAACAAAACCAGGAGGCTGATGCATATACACTGTCTCAGATAAATCACCGTTAAGAAATGCATTCTTAACATCAAGTTGGTGAATAGGCCACTATCGAGACACATAAAGGCTAAGAACGGTGCGAATGGTGGGCCGGCTTAACACTAAACTAAATGTCTCAACAAAGTCCAACACCGTGTTGCATTACTACCGATAGCAACAGTCGAAGCCTTATAAGAACACCAAAGTAACCGTCAGCATGAAATATATGCTTAATAACCACAAAGAACAGAAACCAAGGTCTATACATCAAGACGGCCCATGGAACAAGAAACCAAGTACCATTTTTAATTAACGCATTATACCATCAATACAATATCATTACACCCAATAGAGTGTCCGTTTAGAGCTATAAACGGAGATTTAGGATAGGAAAGAGATATGAAGTGTGAATAGAAAAGTACTTCGATGGTGTTTGACAATACCCAATTAGACCTTGAGAACAAGTTATGAGTGCGGGGTGGTTCATTAACTGGGAGGAAATGGTTTTGTGGATTTGGTGTATTCGAATAAGGGAGGTATGGCAGATCGGATTAGTTTTGAGGGTTATATGTTTGAAAGTATGTAATGGTTCGTGACTAGTGGTTGGTTGTGAGTAGGTGAAGGTAGTATGCCTTGTGAATTTGGGCCGTTGTGAGGAGGGAACTTTGGTGTGGATCGGTATTTGGTGGAGCAGTTTGGGATTCTCCGTTTGGTGTGGGGGATAGTTTGTGGAAGGATTATGAAGTTAGGATGCAAGATAAAGACAGGAAGGGGTGAAAACGAATGAGTATCAGAGTGAAGGTGTGTAAGAAGGAGTCGAGGAAGGTGTTCATAGATATGAAAGGGAATTGTGTTTCGTTCAAAAGTGACATCAACATGAGAGAATAATTTTGTTTATCTAGAGGTTAAGGCAACGAAAACCCAACGATGATCGGCGGGATAGCCCTAAAAAGATACATGTGTGCACGCGGGCAAGTTTATAGGTGAGTGGAGAAGAGGGTAAGCGATAGCACACCCAAAGATACCCAAGAGGTGCGAGTAATTGGGTGGTTTTTTGAAAAGAGTGCGTGTAAAAGGTAATGCGATAATGGATGCGGTAGGATGGTAAAAGGTTTAGGAGATAGGTGGCCATATGGAGGGCTTCGACCCAAAAGGTAGGGGGAGGTGTGCTTTAGAAAAGAAGAGTACAAATGATTTTTATTAAATGTTTCATATCATTTCGCTCTGGCCTTAGTCATATTTGTTGGGAGGTTTTTGGGCAAGAGAATCAAATTGGACTGTTATTTTTGTAAAAAAGGTGTGAAGACGTTATATCGAAACTCACCACCATGATCACATTGGAAACTTTTTATTTCACATTTAAATTGATTTTTAACATAGTTGCGAAAATGCAAAAATTTATCAAACATGTCAGATTTAGAACGAAGAGGATAGATCCATAGATAATGAGAGAAATGATCAAGAAATAAGACATAGTATTTAAAACCACTGAGACTAATAATGGAATGTCATAAATGCAAATGAATAATAGATCAAAACAATGTTCGATCAATAGAATCTGAAACTATGAAAGGGAAGCTTCACAAGTTTGCCAAGTGGCAAGCATGACAAAGATGTTGAATATATTTTCTTTATGACATGAAATTAAAACGACTAAGACAAGTGAACGTAGCACTTCATCACCCGGATGGCCGAGGCGTTGGTGCCACGTAGAGTCACATGTTCGGAGAGAAAAGCAATGGGAGAAGTTGACGGATTGGTAACTGGATAGAGATCGCTCAAGCTGTCACATCGAAGGAGGATATGACGAGTCAAGTAATCCTTCACAGAAAAACCAAAGGCGTCAAATTCAATAGTACAATTATTGTCCCTAGTGAACTGATGAACAAAAATTGAAGACTTTAAATTAGTATGGTGGTACAAGAACATTAAATGAAGATGAGTGGGCGATGAATGGGAAGGAATAATGTCGATTGACAATGTGTTGGTGACGGGAATAGACTTGCCATCACCAACGTGAACAGATGGAAATAAGCGTTTATAAAAATGGTACTTAAATTACTTGCATTAAAATTTAAATGAGAAAGAATCCACCAGTATCCCACTTGTGCCAATCGGTTCTTGCAGCGGTATAGTGCTTAAAAAAACGCACTTGGTAAAGTAGTAGGTTGGGATGCATAAATAGCCGGAGCAGGACCGAGTATACCTTGACCAGGATGCGGCAATCTGTAATGCTTTTGTGGTGTAAACTGTTGAGCAACATTAGTCTTGTAGGCCACATATTGGGCTAGGGTACATGTGAACATATTGAAATACAATCGGAGATGATTTGAGATTACAGTAGTCGAGAGATATAAAGAGAACTTAGGGAGAGGGTCGACTTTTTAGAGAGAAATTAGGAGAGGATCGGTTTTTGCTCTGATTACCATATTGAATGCTAATTTGATTCCTTGATTATTATTGATAACAACTATCCTATATATAGGATACAAGAGAACATTCTGGAATGATTACCATGGGCTTAGGCCCAATACAAATTAATGAATAATAAATGTCTTGACTAATAAATGTCTTGACTTGACAAGAATGTTTTGGTAATGTTGACTTGAACTTTCAATGTTTGACATAATAAGAATAAGGGTCCACATTAAGGTTCTAATTTCCCGCATGATATAGGGGATTTATCCTTTTTATTTTCATTACCGCAACAACTCAAACTACCTACAAGTCAGAGAATACGGAGGCTTTAATTTAGATAACCACCCGGAGTCGAAAATTGGCATTATACTTTTTTTTGCAACATTATTAAACCTCGGTCCTTTAGAAGGCTGCAACATCGTTTGTGAGCCGGCAAGATACAGCAAACATATTTCGACCTCGGTAATTTCGTCGACCTTTTAGAAGGCTGCAACATCGGTTATGAGCCGGCAAGATGCAGCAAACTTTTATCATCTGATAATTATAACTAATGTGCCATATTTTGAAGTATTGCAACATCGGTTGTAGAGCCGGCAAGATGCAGTAAAACTTTTATCACCCACAATTGTTTATTATTAATTCTTCATTCCACTCTTTAAACGACTGTTACAACGTATTCGAGTCGACCGTGAACCAAAAGGTTTAATTTTCCGGCTTTCAATTTATTAAATAATTATTAATATAGCCAAATTTCAAGGTCCCGTGGTCTATTAACAACTCCACAACTCGGTATGCGACCGACCATGGTCCATGAGTCTAATTCCCCACAACACTGACAAAACCTCGATGTGTACCATTACTTTCACCTAGAAGTAATTCTCTACGAAGTGATTTAAACAAAGAAAATCGCAAAACCAAAAGTAACTTTTAATTTATTCAACAATTATCTAACGTATATTAGCCGATGAGAGAAAAAAAGTCACAATAACCTCTATGCAGCTCTAAAAAAAGATCCAACTACTTCCACGCTTAGCATCATAACTTATATCAAAACTCTAATCATTTCGGATTCTTTGCAAAAATTTTTAAATAGAGCAAACGCTTGAGTCTAAAAAGCTAAAGGAGAAAGGGGCTAGAGTTTAAAACTCGATCAAGACAAAAGACTAACCAAGGTCTACGGGCCTACTATTACTAACATTTTTATATTTACTCATTAATTTTTTAGCTAATAAACAATACGATGATAGCAAGGATGCAAAGATTTAATAAAGTAAAAATACCTTGAAGGACAAGATTAAATAAAAAACTAACACAAAACTATTTCACCGTTTACCGGTAAGTGATTACCGGGTCGTTTTCACAAAGACTTATGAAATTGAGACCTCGTTTGTTATTTGGACAATGACTTGAATTGGTTCAAAGATGATTGTTTTCTAAATTTCCTATAGTGAGCAAATAAAGGCATGATTAAGCTAACTACGAAAACGTTAACGGGATAAGAAAACCGCGACCAATAAGCAATTGAAACTAAAATTAATCCTAAATGCTTTTTCTAAAACTTTTTTCTCATCCTATATGACTATGTTTAAAAAGAAATGAAAGCAAATTCTAAACGAGAGTAAATTAAGCTAAAAACAAGAAAACGATAACGGGTATGAAACTGTTCTTAAAAAGTAAACTTCCAAAATATAACCCAAAAAAGTAAATTTCAAACCTAAGCCTGAAATGAATAAGAAATTTTATAAAAAAGAAAATTATTTTTTTGATTTTTTTTCTATTTTTATGATTTTTTAAAGTTTATAACAAAATTAATTCACGAAAAATATAAAACTTTAAGCTAAAAAAAAAAATCTAATTTTTTTTCTAAAAATAGCTTATGATAAGCAGGATGCAGGAAAAATAAGAAATCCTAAAGTGCTAAACTAAATAAGCCAGGAAAAAGAAAATAAGCAATCGAAGTGCTTATTATACTTAAAACTCAAAAAGGGTTAAAAGTATTTTAAATGCACCTTGGGACGTAAAAGTACCAAGGGCGCAGTGGTTAATGGTGTGTGTGTTGAGTGCTATGAAAGGTTGAGGAGGGTTGAGGTTGTGGGTTCGAGCCCTGCTCTCCCACAATTTCCCCTCTTCCTTTTTTTTTTAATTTTTGCTAAAACCTAAAAAGCAAAGTTATTAAGCAGGTAAAAATAAGCTACTTTTGTGAAATCAACTTTTTTCTAAATCACTAATAAGCTAGTAAAAAGCTATACAGGAAACACTTAACCATTTTTTACCTTTTTGAAAACTTAATAAGCTCAAAAACCAAGATAAGCTAAAATTAAGATTTAATAAGCTATAAGCAATCTATAACTACCCTAATAAGCTGGAAATAAGCAACGAACTAAAAGCAATAAGCTTAGAAATCAATAACACTTAGTCTATCAACCAAATATCCTAAACTAGTAACTTTTGAAGCTATCTTTAAGCACTCTATTGGAACCTTATGGCATCTAGCTATACTATGGAAAGCTTAATTCTACTATCTCTATTTAAAACTTTAATAAAAAAGGATTTGAAATCTAATAAGCTATGCAAAGACATAATGAAAAAGCTACTTGTTATTAAACTTTGTTTTTGGTTTTTTCTATGAAAAGACTCATAAGCTAAATCCTAGACCTAATAAGCTACAAACTGCTTAAAACTATCTAACTAACAATTTTAAGCAAGATTTAAGCTATAATATAAGCTAAAAATTCTCAATAAGCACTTTGAAGAAAACTGTTAACTAAACAGTCCCTAAAGGATACTTTAAGCTTATTCTAGATAAGCAAATGGATCCTTGTAGACTATATCCCTAATAACCATACTAAATTATGACCAATAAGCTACTTGAAACAGGTCTTGAAAAACTAATTTTTGAAAGCAAAATGGCAAAGAAAAAGCATTGAAAATAACTTAATACTCATACATAGTTTGAGTTACTTTTGGTTTTGAAAAGACAAATTGCTAATTTTAAGCTTAAAAAAATAGCTTAATGAACCTTTAAAAGCAAAATAAGTTGAAATTGATCTACTATTATCTAAAATCTACTTGTGAACAAAATTTGAAATTCTAAAAACTATTTTTACCTGTTGATTTTTAAGCTAGAAATTGGTTGTTTGGCTTTTTATGACTGTTGATGCAGTTGACATGAATTTTAACCAAAACTTAAAACCTACAAGTGCAGACCTAAAGATATTATTTCCTCAACTTTAAAACACTAAGTTAAAGACAATTTGAGTATTAAGAACAGTTAGAAAGGAATTAAGCTAATAATTCAAAGGCCACAGATTCAAACTTAACAACTATTAAACCTTTGAAAACTTGATTAAACCAAACTAAGCTCTTAAATCCTACTCTTATAAACTTGAAATTGAAGTTTAAAATGAATTCAAAGGAACAAATGAGACTAAGCCTACACTAACGCTGAGTAGTACTCTTGTCCCAAACACCCCCTTAAATCCTTAAAAACCATTTTAAGTTTATATAATTGAGATTTAGATCACAAACTTCAAATACCAAATATTAATAAGCTACTAACAGACATAATAAACAATTTTAAACTAACAAATAAGCCAGAACAATAAGCTAAAATAATATGCTACTATTTTTTACTTTTTATGACAGATTTATAATTATAAGTTGCAAACTAAATTCTAAGCTAACTAGTGAACTCAAAAAGCAACAAACAACATGATTAAGCTAAATGCAACAGTAACAAGCAAATTAAGCTAATATGCAAAAATAAGCTAGAATGTAAATTGATAATAAGGTAAAACTGGAAATTATAAAGAGAAGTGTACCTCACACCTCAGCTAAACAGAGGTGTTTGCTCTTATTAGAGCTTATCAAAGTAGCTTAAGCTTAATCCCAAATCATATACTAATCCTAATGCTTGACCATCAAGCACTAATATCGACTTGAATACTCTTAGCAGCCATCCAATTCCTTTGAGTTTTAAGTATCATAATAAGCTTTTATAGCTTATGGAAAAAAAAAGTGAAAATTTTTAGAGAAGTACCCAGGCGGCACTATGTGATCCACCATGTCTTGGCACGCCTCCGGGGAGTCCAGGCGGCAATTGTTGGTCACGCCCCACCCCGGCTGATAGATACCTCCGGGCGACCCGCCTACGGAGGGGGAGGTTGATTTCCCCGAATTTGGACTCCCCATGGACAGCTGGACATTCACCTCAGTGGTGGCAACATCCTCCGTGGGGATCTCAGCGGCCGCTCCCTTAGAAGACCTGCATCCACATTATACAGCAGGAATGGTCCGTTAGTATTACTACTTTGCAAACACAACATATAAGGAAGAGCATGTAGAAAATATATCACTTACTGGGCAATGTCTTGCACTGGGTGCGGTTGCGGTTTCGCATACGACAGAGGCTCCGGGTCACTCACCGCAGTTGGAGTGTTCTGTGCAGCAGGCGGGGAGAAGGTGGAGCCCGCATCCAACCCCATTGCAGCAAGGGATTTTCCTCCGCGGGTACTATGTGCGGGGCCGGACGCATGGTCTTTCCTCAGCACCTTGGGCGGTGCGTTCGCCTCCGCCTCCTCATTTACTCTTTTACGGCGCATTTGCTTACGCCTTTTGTTGACAGGCGGCTCCGTAGCGGCCACCTCTTCTTCGTGCACCGCCTCCTGAACGACCTCTGTGGTCGTCGCAGTCTCCACAGGAGGGATCTCATGTGCTAATCCCTCCTGGACATGCTCCTCCGCCCCGGCTCCTTCAGCCAATGATGGGGCAGGGTCTTCATTGTCGAAGTCCAACGGCGACCTCTCGACAGTGGAAGGTGTCCCTGAGGATCCGGAGGCCACAGTTGGATCCTCCATGTCTATCACACGGCTCGCCGTGGCAGTTAATAGCGGCACTTCATGGGCGGCGCGTGGCCGCGTCCCAGTCTCTACCTTGAATGGGTTGGGGTTACGGATCAGGCTGAACAAATCCATTTATGCGAATACACAAGAGGAGTTAGATTATTTTCCTACGACATAAAAATAATGATGAAAGTTTATAATACACCCACCCCGGTCATCGTCATACAGGAACGTGGGATACACGTCGTCCCCAAGGTAGTAGTTCTGGCTTAGCCCTACTAGGCATAATAGGTTTTCTGGTAATCTTTGGAAGGGGGCATGGTTCGTATTCAGCAATGTTACGTCTGCTGCGGAATAGGAACCCGCAATCGGCATCTCATCCCTTGGGACGCTTGCACGCCAATCCACAACGGTAGGGAATATCCTCTCGTCTATCCAGAAGAAGCGATTGTTCCAATTCTTCAAGGAGTCGAGGGGCTTTGTGTAGCATTGCGGGGTGTTCTTCCCCGGTCGTTTGCTAAACGACATCCATCCCGAATTAAAGGAAGGGATGTAGAATACTCGGAATAGGTTCAGTGTGGGAATTATGTTGTGGACACGGCAGTTTATTTCAAAGTTGCTAACTTTGGCCGCGCCTATCACTGACAGTTGTGAGAGATGAATTTGGTAGTGTCCGAGTATGTCAAAGAGGAATTGTGAAAGAGGGATGCGGTAGTTTGCGAATTCAAAGAATCTGGTGTAAACACCGACTTTGCCCTCCGGAAAATCCACGATGGTTTCCCCTAGGCCAGGCACCTCCGGATGCAAGTTCTTTGGAATACCATACTCCGAAGTAAACTCGAGCAGATACTCTCCGGAGATGGTTGAGACGGCGCCTTCTAATTGTATGGTATCCCTACCCATTTTTATTAAGTTTTTATAAATGGCGTGGTGTACTAACCTGTGATTGAGAAATTCAGTAGAATTAAACGTTTGTGCGGCGGCGTGCGTGAAAATGGCGGTTTGATTTGAAAACTGGGTAAACTTGCACAGTGGTTGCTTGCCCTATTTATAGTATGTCCTCGACAGATGCGCCTGGTTGGATGATTGACACGTGTCCCCCACTTACTTTTTGGATGGCTATGATTGCGAGGCAGACGAACCGGTTGCTGGGCCCACATGTCCCATCATCCAGCCGTTTTTGCCGTTTCTCGATACACGGGTACTATTATTACGCTATAGAAATCAGCATGCGATTTTGGAGGTTACATGTTTTTGGTAAGGACCGCGGTATTTGTAGTCTAGGAACCGTGACCGTGGTCCCGGCCACGGCCACACCTCCTAGACTGGGAGGACATGATGACGTATAGTATGAGTATAGTATGGACTGGCCCGACCCACTCATACTATTATGGGCTTGGTAGCTGATAATGGGCCTCCAGCCCATGTATCAGGGTCGCGGCTGCCAGTCCGCTGTTCGCGGCCGCGGTATCTTCACAAGATATTCCCAAAGATAACCTAACTAAATAAGAGATATGCTTTACATATTTAAACCAGCTAGGATAAGGCCAAATCCCTAAAACTTCGGCCGTATCTTGAGCCGCAAGTCATGAAAACCCTAAAGGTTATTTAGCCTATAAAAGGAACACGATCATCATCAATGCATGTATCTTCTACAAGCTAAAACCCTACTTACGCTCGATTACTCCCAAAAATCATATACTTACTCTCACGCCGGAGTCCAATCGTGGGATCTGCTCCCATGATAAGATTAACGGTGCTTTATTCCTTGTGCAGGGTCCTCCAAACAAGTTCACTTAGTACAAGAACAAGGTGCTACATATCCGAATAGCTGCCTATTCGGACCTAACAAGACCCGACCTAACTTTTGTATCAACAATCAGAAACCCTTTTTCTCGTTAAAATTAAAATTATTAAGCAAACACACAAGTTAAGCAAATTAAAACTAAAAATAGAATAATAATTTGCATGTGTAATAAGGAAATGATATTATTATATCTTCTGATGAAATTAATCTTTAATATAATATAATGCAGAATCTTTCAATATTAAAATTGCAATTTATTTATAATTGATCTTTCTAAATTAGACATATAATCTTTGCAGTAATTTAACAGATATTCTTTTCTGACACCTTCTTTTATACTGTAACAAATAATTTATTATACCACGTGTTTTATCCATGTTTATTTTCGGCCTAGAATATTTGAATTTTGAAAACGAAGAACCGTTAGCAAAAATGTGGCCTACCATGTAACGGTTTTTTATTACCAACCAAACTTTAATAATGCAAACATAATGCCTATCATTTTAACTGAACACATGTGTCAATATGTATTTATGTCGTACTATAATCTGCACACTAACTTTTTATCTACATTTATAAAATCATGAATCAAAATCGGAATGGAACACTAGATCGATAGAGACCAAACGAACCGATCTTTGAAGATATAGAAGGTCTTTGTGAGTATTGAGCGATGCCCCGAGACCATTAGGTGAAAACCAAGACCAACTGGTCAAATGGCACGACAAACCAATCGACAACAGTGCATAATTGCATATACAAACACATGTCGTCTATGATAAGAATGTTAGACGCATAAATTATTGGCCCAAGCCATTGTGGGGTTGAGGTCCATTAGATCTAAGAACAATATAAAAAATACTGTAGGAAGTAACGACTTCAAACACAATTAGATCTTTTTACAAAACATTGTCACTTTGTCAGCAGTAATAATCTTCAATAAGATATGAGTTTCACAATGAACATAACATCCGTCTTAAAATAAAATTCAAGCACTATCGATTGCTGCGTCAAGCAGACTATTGATGTAAGAATGATGATTTGAGTATACAATTAGATAAGAGATCATTTTGGCAACATATCATGATGCAACAAGAAGGTCAAATGTGTTAGCTGCAACTGTGAATTCAAGTTTAATATGTATTCACCTTTTCACAAAAATGCATTAGACCTCACAAAAAAGTGTTTGCAATCCGTCCCAACCCGTTTGACTTACCCAACCTACCCATTTTGCTACCTCTAATAAAGTTTGATGGGCATAATGCCAGAATACGATGTCTTCCATGATATGTAGTTCAAGATACACGAGAGATGTATATTAGTACTAGTAAACCATACCTAAGTAAACACGGCTAGTTTTGCATCACAAAAGTTAAACAATTCAAGTGCCATAGGCTTGGTTTGCTTTTGTGAAGATCACCGTACTTGACTTGACTCGACTCTTTTCTATTCGTCTAACAAGTGACAGACAACTAATGCTGCGGGTAGATAGAGAGTTCATCTTTGTAGATCAATTTTGGGTAATCAGGCCTCCACATATTATTCTCCACGTGCAAAAGAATTTCCTCCTACAAAATAAATTAATTACATTATAATATAACCGACGTCAACACACAAATCTATTATTTTACAATTTTAGGTACCTTATTCAGCCTCTGGAGTTCACGAGTGTTCATTTCTCGATATCCCTCTGTTAAATCCTCTTCTATTGCTTCCTGAATCACAGCAGCAGCTACCGCTTTTGTTATATCGCGTATGCTGGTAGCACAACAAGGTTAATTGACACAAGTAATTGTTTGATACAGATTAATGTATAATTTATTGAAACAATTTTTGTGCTTTATACCGTGATATTTGAGGGAATATAATTCCTTTAACAACCTCATCTTCAGTCATACATTCCGCTAGGCTGTAGTTTTGACGGATAAGTGTATACCAAAATATTAATCTAACAGAAAATTTTAGGTATAACTTTATTATGAATTACTCAGTAACTAAAAAACTTACCACTCGGCTGCAGCTTGTAACATGCCGTCTGAGATTATTCTAGCACCAGACAGAAGAGTGCCGAGACCAATGCTGCAGATTGGAATTTATTCAGAATAATGAAGAACGTGATTTCGATTGGTGAATTGAGATAAGAACTTAAGAACTGACCCGGGAAAAAGATACATATTGTTTCCCTGATTGCAGTAGCCAATCTCTCCATTACCTGAAAATATTCAAGTAAATATATGATCAAGGAAAAATAGATAAATTTAAAAAGTACATATATTAGATAAAAGGTTAGAAGACAAACCAAGATCCACATTCTTAAACGGGCTTCCACTTGCGAAAATGATGTTTTTGCCCACAATAGAAAATGCTTCTTCAGGGGTGCATTCAGCTGTCATGGAACAAAATCCAAAGCAGTAAGATCTCATATTTTCGCTTTATGTTTGTTAAGTACTATCAACCATGTCATACCATTTTTTGTGGGATTTGACATTGCAAATATTGCTGGTCTGGTCGATGTTGAACCTCTAAACGCCTCTAATACCTATCCATAAATAACAAAATGAATATATGACTGTAGCACATAAAGTGTATTACTTGAATATATAATTGTACCTCCTTAGAAAACAGGCCACCTACGGCAGACAACCCAAGGAGTACATCAGGTTTGACCTCTTGCACCTGATTACAATATGACAACCGATACTTAATCGCTAAACTCTATCTAAAACAACATAAAAAGTTATAGCTATTATAACGTACCACTTCCACAAGACTTGCTCCTTCCCTCAACCCTCTACGTTTAATATCAATAGTCTTCCTGGCAAATGGTTTGACATCATGGTCAATATCGTTGCGCTCTTCTGTGATCAGGCCCTATATCATTCGCAAAATATACACAAACAGTTATGCATAATTAATTAGACCGTTTAGAACGTATATGAGATATGAATAAATTACATACATTAGCATCAAGCACCCAAAACTGACTCCGTGCACTCTCATAAGCAGCTTGACTATCTCCCAACATTCTTGCCATTGTTCTTCTGGCTGCCCTCAGAACCCCGACTCCTGCACTGCAGTTGCAATATATTATGTTAAGAAATATAGCTAAGTAATTGAAGTATTTTTTTTAAATTATTATAATTATTATTTAGTACGTATACAAAGTTTAGTCAAATATCAAAGGATTCATACCTTCCAGCTCCAGCAACAACGATATTTTGCTTTGGGAAGTCGATCATTATCTT
>BQNB010026824.1:0-15239 GCA_026074375.1 Tanacetum coccineum | reverse complement strand
CCTATAAATACGAAACACATATGGGAAGGCTAAGTTAAAACACAAAAACTTTAGCATGAGGCCGAAGGAGGAGACGTAATGATCCCCTCCTTCTAAGCAAGCAACTCTGATGAACAACAACGTCGTAGAGAGAACATGTACCAACTAACGAGGAAGGAAATACGAGCAACCTGTAATGTGTACGAACATAGTTAATAAATATTTGCTTCGGTATATGAATTGGTCCGGATGTGATCGTCCGAATCATACAAAAAACATATAATAGGAGCAAACATAAGGCGTTTGGGGCATAAACCAATGCTAAAGTGCTAGATACAAGCATATAAACATTACAAACAAGCTATGGGAAACACACCAGTGTACCAAAGAGTGGATTATATTAAAAAGGAAATTATATTACAAAGCACCTATTACAAGTCGAACGAAGCCGGCAATACAATTAACCGAACGTAGTCGGTAGTTACATAAAAAGGAAAGTAAAACAACACTTAATGAGCTAGTAACCAGGCAAGTTCAAAAGCTAGGCGTGATAGTATGATATCTGCTTTGGAAAGCAATATTTAGCCCATTGAACCTATGGAGGCTTGACCATCTATACTAAAGGTCCTTAGGGGAAGCCATTTGGCTTATGGCGGGTGGCATGACTCAGGATCCACTGGATGGACAACCACATATCTACAGTCAGTTTGCCCCAAGCTCGGAGCAACAAGTGTTCTCCGTCATACCACGTGCCCCTCCGCTAACAAAAAATAGACTTACAAGAAAAAGGGGAAAGGGGGAAAGGAAAAACTAAGTCTAAACCCATAACGGTTAGCAATAGCCTCTTCATCAGTAGCGGAAGAGGGCAAGGAACCATCACCTTTTTCACCAGCGAAAAGGGCCACAACAACATCGGTAAGGTCAGAGGAAACACGCCCCGACCCTACCACGGTCACTTCAGCAACATCATCCAAAACATGAGAAATACCCTACACAAAAACACCCCCGGACTTAGAAAGGGCAGCACCATCGTCATCTCAACATCCAGCCCATCAACCATAACATTCACCCACTCTTCATTTTGCTCTAAGGCAACGACAGAGAGAGCGGGGACAACATTAGCAGACAACTCAAAGGATTCAAAAGCAGGTGTCACAGTCGACTCCTTTACAATAGGAGGAGAAACACGAGCATCCTTTGAAGTGGGGAAGTTGGCCGGACAAACTAATTTTTCAAGCTCAAGTTGGAGAATAACAGTTAAAGGTTCAGCGGAAAACTCAGAAATCTTGTTGAGAAAGGCATAATCAGTTTGAGCAACAAGGGGCGCTTTAGCAAGCCAACCCTGTGCACCAGGCACAAAATGAGCCATCTTCTTCAACACGGCAGCAAACTCATCCTTAGTCCGATGCATACTCAACCCGCGTTCAAACCCAACACTGGCAACCAAAGAAAGGAGTTCACCTGAACTCTGCTAAACTCATCAGAAGCAAGAAACTTTCAGACCAAAACCTAGAACTGGCCCCGGAAGAAGGATGAAAACTCCAGAGGAGTGGCCTTCAAACGAAGAATCTCCTCATCCTTTTCAGCCTCCAAAACAGTGGCTCGATTCAAGTCAGCAGAAAGACGAGCCACCTTAGCCTGCAAGTTATCCAGACTTTTCGTGAGAGACTTGATCTTTTTCTTCCTTTCCTTTCCCTTAGCCTTGGACTTTTCAAAAAAAGCATCTGAGGAAGAAAGTTTGTCATTAAGCCCAGAAACCTGCTTCTTCCAGGTAGACACTTGACGTTCCAACCTAGTCAAACTAGCAACCTTCTCCTCATAACCCTTCAACCTAGAGTCCACTGATAACACATACTCATGATGAGACTGATTCAACCCACGATAGCGAGCAAGAAGCTCTTCACCATGCGACATCATCATACAATGTAGCACACTCATCTTTGCAGTTAATTAATCATCAGACAAACTTTCAACCCGGACCATCTACCCCGGTGTAAGAAACTGATCCACCACAGTTTTGAAAATAGCGAGATCCTTAAAGACTTCCTTAGTTAGAACCTCAAAAGTAGGCCGGTACGGATCATCCCACTCCTCGCGAGTAAACTCGCTATTCCCAACAACACCACCTTCAAAATAAGTGGCATAATAAGGACCGACAGAAAAAGGGAAGAAATCCGTATGAATGGCATCTCCGGAGACATCCCTAAATGAAGGAGCGGGTTCGGAGGATGATCTCGGTCGGCACACCAATGGACGGTGCAGCAGCATCATCGGCCATAATGCCCTTTCCCCAGGAATCTGCAAAAGAAGAAACACATTAAGACAAACAAAGAAGACAAGAACAAACGCAAGTTAAAGACTGTAAACACATACCTCGGGTACCAAGACCTTCAACAGCAGGAGCAGCAAAGATCCTACCCCGGTTCCTTGAAGAAGGAATCACAGCAGCAGACTGAATAGGGGTAACTAACGGAATCTCAACACAGGCATCATCATCATCATCAGAGTTATCCACAAGCAAACTAGGGTGAGTAGTACTATCGGACGATTAAGCCATGGCAGACCTTGTGCGTTTAACAACACAGCTTGAAGTGGCACGAGAATTAGAGGCCTTTCGCTTATGAGAAGCTTTGGCCTTGGCAAGAATCTTAAAACTAGGGGTACCCACGGCAAGATCCTCTATAGTAGGATCTGGAATAATAGAATCGGCCGCAGCCAGAGGAGTACAGTAAAAGGGAAGCCTTTGGAGGTTCGGCCTAACATCAAGATGGGGCTCCTCCTGGAGCCACTCAGGAAGGCAGAGAAAATAATGAATGCCCATAACTGTAAAAAAGGAAAACAACAATGAATGCAAGCAACAAAAGACAAAGATACAACAAAACATAGTCAAAATCCGCCCCCTATACCATTTCCATCGCCACCCCAAAGTACCGGATCACAGACACGGCTCTTCCAAACAAGACTCAACCCAGATAAAACGAACACCCCCTCAGGAAAATCCCTTAGGTTTATATCATGTGCTCTCAATCGGCGCACATCAGCCATACTGAAAGAACCAGCAACGGGCCTTGGATCATCACTAGCCGCGCTCAGATGTCTCCAAACCATATAATCCGGAATAGCCCGCCAATCAATTAAAAAGAACCCACTCTTCCAGTGCTTCATGCAAGAGCGGTTATCATCAATACAAACTGGAGAAGGAGCACAACGCTTGGCAAGCGAAAACCAGTCACCCTGTTTGCATAACTTTTGGAAAACCCTAAACAAAGTCACCGTCGGTTCTATCTGCAAAGACCAACAAAGCACTTCGAAAGTAATCACCTTATTAAGACCTAGAGGACCCAGCTGAGAGAAATAGACCATGTAATGTTTGATAAGGGCCAGAAGGAACGAAGAAAAAGGAATGCAAACACCAGAAAAATCAAACATCCGATGATAAATACCAATGGCATCGTCCGGAAGCTCGGACATCACAAATTCTTTTGAGGGTAGCCGAGGGTGAAGGTCACGCGGTATCTTATTTTAATGATTAGATCGTTTAGGTCATCCTGGGTGAGTCAGGAATGGTACAGATCCATATCTTTTTAGCCATAATTGAAAAAGTAAGAAGGAAAGAAAAAGGTACCTATGAAGGGGAAGAATCCGGAGCAAAGTATGCAGCGGCAGAAAGCAAAAACGATAGCTCCAGAAATAATATGCGTTTTTTACTATAGCAAGGGTAAAGCGAAAAGTAAAACGGAGGCTGCTATTTATAGGGAAAGAAGGAAAAGACACGACGGTTGGGAAGTTATTACATGACACGTTGCAAAGAAAACGTGTGGACAAAAGACAAGTCACGTTCGCATATACAGAACATTAATGACACAGAGCACATTTAAGTTTAGCACTGACAAGCTAGCTTGGCAGATACTAGACTGGGGGGACATGATGAGGTATAGTCTCCCCGGGAACATCCGAAGAAGAAATGTAGCTTAGATACTCCTGCCAAACTAGCACGTGCTAAAACTAAATAAATACTCCGGAGAGGCTGACTTGTCGAAGAACATGTCAGGTCCGGAGTCACCACCAGAACTCTAGAGAAACTGGTGTGTCGAAGGACATATCAGGTTCAGAGTTATTAGCTCCGTCCTAATGCAGCGGTATCAAAGGAAAATCTGACAAAGGTACAGTCCTTGTGAAGGACCACCATCCTTGGAATGACACGTAACTGACAAATAGTACCAAGAGAGCCCCACGGTTATGTCTTGTAGCGAATCCCAAATAGTATAAAGGGAGAGCTCAGTTCCCTAGGACGGAACACACAACACCTACTCCGGACCATACTTTATATTCTCAACATTTATCTCATATCACCGTACTTATTCTTACGCCGGAGTTGGTCCCGGATTCACACCCCGGGGCGAGCTAACGGTGCTCTTTCTTATTTTCAGCTAGGAGATGAAGGATCAAGATCTAAAGGAACTGAGCTGATCCAGATATTCATTAAGGCTGAGGTCATTTTTACCAAGCTCAAGTAGTCCACGTAAATTTACCTTGTAGGTTCCTAATTTTACACACTTATGATCTTAGAGAGAGAAAGTTAGAGAGAGAGAAATGGTTGGGAGAGAACTAGAGAAAATTTAGAATATGTACGCCACGGCTGCGAGGCTGTCAAGCTTGACACGTCGCACGTGCCAAACACCCAACACCCGAACACCTATGCCTACTAAAGACACGCGGGGGAAGGGTGGGAAGGTATAGAAACTGCCCTTGGTGAGCCCGCCATGGCTGCAAATACTTTTTTTTATCATGTTGCCCTGCCAAGACACGGGTCATTTTCACCAACAAAAGGGTATCCGAGCCCGTCATGGTTGCAAACACTTTTTAGATAGTGTTGCCACGCCAAGATACGGGTGGCTTTCACCCATGGTATTTCAGCAAGTTATTAGAGATGGAATATAAGCAGCACACTAAACTTATACCATATTCATTGACAACGTCAGTCTGCACAACACATATAAAGCATATAGCCAGCTTATGATTTGTGTTCATAAGCCAAGACAAATGGCAGTCGCCACACGATAACATGTAACCCGCAACCTGCAAACAACCATAACTTCCAAATTTAGTGTGCTTTAAGTATATGATGGGCATGGTTGCAAGCCTATCAAATCTCATCGTTGCCCGAATCCACCCGAACACGCGCCAAACCCTAAACATTTGTGCCGACCGCATTTTCGCAGCAGACCGAATACGCAAAACAAATGTGAGACGGCACAACTTAAGATTTATGTTCATAAGCCAAGCAAAACACCATTCGGCATCATGCTCTCAGCCTCGGCCAAACCTGCCCAAAATCCAACCAAATACACACTATCAGATTTTTTACACTTTCTTGTTATTATTTTTTCAGGTTAAGCCAAAAGAAGCTATCTACTTTTTAAGAGTCATGTTACACAATAAGCTGCAATATTCATCCTCCATAAAAAAAAATAAGAATTTTTTTTTGCTAATCAAGGCTACAAAGACAAAATAATATAAAACAAAATATTAATAAATATCAATTCCACACTCGCTGTCCGGATTTTTTAGAGAGAGAAGGATGAGGGAAAAACAAACTCGGTTTATATCACTCATCATAAGAATCATCTCAGCACCAAGGAAATTAAACATAATTAAACCCAACCCCATAAAATTCCAACTTAAACAGATTTCAGTTTAACAAAATCCTCAAAAACAAAACAAAAAAACCCAAATCGATATTCGAAATTAAACAAAATTAAAAACAAACTTACTATAATTCATGTGCTGGATCTTGTTTAAGAAAAATAGATGGAGAAGAGACACCCCAAATCTAAGCAAGATAAACCCCAAATCTAATCAATATCGAAGCACCGTTTTAGACACCGATTGTTTTGTGTGTGTGCGTTTCTAGACACCGTATGGTTTGTGTGTGTGTTTTTCTAAAACTGCGGATGGTATGGGAGGGTGGATATAATATTTGAGAGAAAGATAAAAAGAGATATAGACACGTACAGTACACGTGTATCAAAATGGGGTATCAATAATAAATGCTTGGATCGGTAGCGGGTCGGGCGAGGCATTAAATGCTGGAACCCGGCTTTCCCTCTTTTTAAACGAGGCATGCAGGCCTGTGCGATGCACACGGGTTGTATCTAATTGTTGATTGCGTACGGGTTGTATGTAGTTGTTTGGACCCGTGCGCTGCACGTATGGTATAATTTTATTAGCTCTTCAAAAACCTTTTGTTGCTCATTCGCAGTCATAACGTACGTAGCACATTATAATAGTTTTAGCCTTATTTGTGGTGCTTAAGCCTTTTTGTGTCCGCCTCGAGTATGGCTTCCTGCTTGTGTTTGAACAGTTCTTTACGGGTTCATTCGGTTTTGCCGGAGGTACTTTCTTCTTTTGCTGGTGGAGTTGATGATGCAGTGGTATTTTCTACTGTTGGTGGTGTAGCTGGTAGTAGCAGAGGTTCGTCATCCATAGCTTTATCAAGAATGAAGTCTGGGCGGTCTTTTGTGCCTCCATGTCCAAAGCGAAACTGAAATATGTGTTTTGTGCCCTCTAATGCTTTTAATACCTGCAGGATTTGATATGGGTCTTTATTCTCAATACCTTTTATTATTTCGTTGCGATCTTTTCTCAAGGTATGCGCTTCAAAAGAGGTCAATGATATTGTGCCAGTCGCGTCATGTTTTCGGGGTATCAATTAGTATAATGGGATGTCCAGTCGTGTATGCGCTTCTGGGCTGAAACAGGTTGTATTCGGGGTATCAATTAGTATAATGGGACGTCCAATCTTGTTTTCTTATGTATGGAAAACAAAGTGTGTTTGGGTTTTAGATTACCTGTAGTTTGTGACGGTTTGTACGGGTCAGTAGCATTCGCTTCGTCCCTCAATTCAACGTCAATCTCCCCACGAACCTTGCACAATGCTTCTGCAATTATACTTTATACGTAATTGATAACACTTGTGTTCATATTTTTCACGAAAGTTTATAATAACATATTAAATAAAAGTTACTATCACACACCCCCAAATCGACCTATTTATAAGTATATATAACACAACCCAAATTCAGAAGTTACAGCAAGTCTGCAACCAATTCTCAACTTTAGGCTAAAGTTTGAAGATGAATGTCAGTCAAAGTGCTAAAGCATATATACGATAAAGCATATACCTGTAAAGATTTTCATTAGTGTTCGAGTTGGACCCATGCTCAAGCATATACACACACATCACATGATCATTTTTGGACCAAAACCAAGCTATTGTAAAAGAAAGGGAGGAATGCAAAATAGTGTGAACCATGTTTACCTTCAGATATTGAACACGTATACCTTCATATATCGAACCATCAAGTTAAACTCGTAACTTTCACAAACAGGTTTACCTTCATATATAGAACGATCAAGTTACACTCCACCATGTATAGTTACAACACTTGCTCCGTGATGCCCAATGTATACGATTACAGAATCAATGTGGCTTCTACCTTCAAAATAACTTGTCCTTACAACCATATTAATATCAATGAAATCTTTGGAAATGCTAACAGGTGTTCATATTTTATTGGAATGCAATAGCAATAAAAAGCCAATTTTTAAATACTAACAGGTGTTCACATTGATACAAATAACATGGTTTATTTGTTTTTTTTAATGTTTTTGGATTCACGTACCTACAAATAACAGGTGTTCATATCTTTGGAAGTACTAACAGGTGTTGACATTGGCAAGATTCAGTTTGGAAGGTATTATTGTCTTTAGATTTATTGCAACACAATCAATGAATAGTTAAGTACTCCGTAAAAGAAAATGAATGACCGACCTTAAGTTCTTATATATATCCCAGATATAGTACGCCATACTTTTCTTTTCGAAATCGTTACTCACAGACCTTGATGTTTTACGCCATACTTCACTAAACAACACTGGGTATCAACGAATCACATGCTGCTGCATTTATCTAGACACCTGATTAAAGATACAACATGTTTAACAAACAAATATATTTGAACTTAAATATAATGTTTAAAAGTGTAACATGACCCTTTTCGGCCTTTCCTTTACAGCTTTTGTCCCACAATCCTCAGTCTTCAATTGCTGACATTAAGTCCTGCATAATTCAGATTAGAAAGCGTTCAAAAGGTAACTCTCTTTTTAGATGAATAATTTACTTAATAAAATATTCAAATTAAGACCTTAATTAATTAATTAAAAAACATACTAATAGATGATGATGATAATTAGATCAATATCAGGTGTATCCCACCCATGGCCTTCTTATCAACAATTGACGATAATGGCCTGCAATAGCTGGTGACACCAGCAAATTTACAAAAAAATAGTAAAAATGTGTATACACAAAAAAAATATTGAATAGATATCGATACTTAAAATAAAAGAGATTCGGGTTAGCCAACTTGAAATGATTAGACTCTACTACAGTGAAGAACGGTCAATGTATAACCATAACCGTAATCCTCAATCACCCCAAAAAGCATCATAAACAACATATTGAAACTCCGACAACAATGTATAGGTAGAACGATACTTTGTTAAATTTTCATAGCATGTAACACCAAATTTGGAATAACAAATGATTATGAAGTACCTCAAAATCCATGCCTAAGATTGAGTTTTGAAATGGTCATTAAAGTTCAAATCTTCCATCGTCCGAAGTTAACCGTTTTACCATGTAATAGGGAGCCACGCGCTGCAAAGATTTGTAAAATTCACATTATTCTGCATAAGATAATACTAACAGAACATTCAGATTGTACAAACCTGTTGTTGTTGGCAGAGCACTCGAAGGGATACACCACAATTTTGGCTTTTTTCAGGATCCGATAATGCCCACAATCCAATTCTCTTGAATTTTGCCTCTTTCTCCCACTTATATTAAATAGATTCATCCAGTTTCACATCACACACACAAATAAAAAACATGATTGTTCTTGGCAAAAAAACTAAGTAATGGATTTCAGGCTGTTTGTCATAGGCAGTGTAGTGGCATGCAAGTCTTTTCCTGAACATTCTTTTATGTGGTATCAAGTTTCAATATAATTAGTTGCATTACATATTTACGTTTCACAAATACTATGAATATACGTATGAATAACAGGAACTACAAAACAGATACTCACATATATGTTCAGCAGTTTGAGCGCTAATATTCAGTTCACAGCATTCAACATTAGCCTGTGTCTGGCCTAAACTGATGACAGCACTTGCAAATATAGGAACTAAAGAATCGTTACGTAACAGAACTATCATTAAGTCTATGATTCCCGCAATAGTTCAACCCATTTGTTATCATATAAAAAATCAAATAAACTATCACCTAAAAACCAATATCGGATGAAGCAATTGGTGTTGCAGTTGAAGATCCTTCTGAATTCGACATCATCATCACCAAATCAATCAATTTTAATACACCAATTTATGAAATTAGGTTTTACTAAAACGAATTTGGGGGTTTTATAAAAGAGGGGAATTTGGAAATTTAGTCCATTAATAGTTTGCAACCCTTTCAAAAGGCCTTGGACCTGACAATTAACTACAAGATCAATGAGCTAAATTATAAATTTATAAAAGAGTTGTATGCAACACGATTTTGTACATATGGTTGTGTGGGTAATACAAAGCTTTTAATGATACAGCCCATTAAATTAAGCGGATGTGGCTTCTACATTCAAAATAACTTGTCCTTACAACCCATATTAATATCAATGAAATCTTTGGAAATGCTAACAAGTGTTTATATTTTATTGGAATGCAATGGCAATAAAAAGCTAATTTTTAAATACTAACATGTGTTCACATTGATACAAATAACATGGTTTATTTGTTTTTTTAATGTTTTTGGATTCACGTACCTACAAATAACAGGTGTTCATATCTTTGGAAGTACTAACAGGTGTTGACATTGGCAAGCTTCAGTTTGGAAGGTATTATTGTCTTTAGATTTATTGCAACACAATCAATGAATAGTTAAGTACTCCGTAAAAGAAAATGAATGACCGACCTTAAGTTCTGATATATATCCCAGATATAGTACGCCATACTTTTCTTTTCGAAATCGTTTACTCGCAGACCTTGGTGTTTTACGCCATACTTCACTAAACAACACTGGGTATCAACGAATCACAGGCTGCTGCATTTATCTAGACACCTGATTAAAGATACAAAATGTTTAACAAACAAATATATTTGAACTTAAATATAATGTTTAAAAGTGTAACATGACCCTTTTCGGCCTTTCCTTTACAGCTTTTGTCCCACAATCCTCAGTCTTCAATTGCTGACATTAAGTCCTGCATAATTCAGATTAGAAAGCGTTCAAAAGGTAACTCTCTTTTTAGATGAAGAATTTACTTAATAAAATATTCAAATTAAGACCTTAATTAATTAAAAAACATACTAATAGATGATGATGATAATTAGATCAGATTCAGGTGTATCCCACCCATGGCCTTCTTTCAACAATTTGACGGTAATGGCTGCAATAGCGGTGACACCAACATATGTACAAAAAAATAGTAAAAATGTTATGACACGAAAAAATATATTGAATAGATATCGTTACTTAAAATAAAGAGTTTCGGGTCAGCCCAACTTGAAATGATTCGACTCATACTACAGTGAAGATCGGTCTATGTACAACCGAGTAACCGTATCCTCAATCACCAATAAAGAATATAAACAACATATTTGTAACTCCACATCAATGTATAGGTAGAATGATACATGTTAATAATAATTCATAGCCTGTAACTCCAAATTGGAATAACTAATGGATTATGGGAAGTACCTCAGGATTTCCATGCCTAAGATTGAGTTGAAAAGGTCTTAAAGTGTCAAATCTTGCCACAGTCGATGTTAACGTTTCCCATGTAATAGGAGCCACGCGCTGCAAAGATTTGTAAAATTCACATTATTCTGCATAAGATAATACTAACAGAACATTCAGATTGTACAAACCTGTTGTTGTTGGCAGAGCACTCGAAGGGATACACCATAATTTTGGCTTTTTTCAGGATCCGATAATGCCCACAAACCAATTCTCTTGAATTTTGCCTCTTTCTCCCACTTATATTAAACAGATTCATCCAGTTTCACATCACACACACAAATAAAAAACATGATTGTTCTTGGCAAAAAAACTAAGTAATGGATTTTAGGTTGTTTGTCATAAGCAGTGTAGTGGCATGCAAGTCTTTTCCTGAACATTCTTTTATGTGGTATCAAGTTTCATTATAATTAGCTGCATTACATATTTACTTTTCACAAATACTATGAATATACGTATGAATAACAGGAACTACGAAACATATACTCACATATATGTTCAGCAGTTTGAGCGCCAATATTCAGTTCACAGCATTTAACATTAGCCCGTGTCTGGCCTAAACTGATGACAGCACTTGCAGATATAGGAACGAAAGAATCGTTATGTAACAGAACCATCATTAAGTCTATGATTCCCGCAATAGTTCAACCCATTTGTTATCATATAAAAAATCAAATAAACTATCACCTAAAAACCAATATCGGATGAAGCAATTGGTGTTGCAGTTGGAGATCCTTCTGAATTCGACATCAACATCACTATATCAATAAATTTTAATACACCAATTTCTGAAATTAGGTTTTTCTAAAACGAATTTGGAGGTTTTATAAAAGAGGGGAAATTGGAAATTTAGTCCATTAATAGTTTGCAACCCTTCAAATGCCTGGGCCTGGACAATTAACTACAAGATCAATGAGGCTAAATTATAAGTTTTAAAAGAGTTGTATGCAGCACGATTTTGTACATATGGTTGTGTGGGTAATACAAAGCTTTTAATGATACAACCTATTAAATTAAGGGGATGTGTCTTCTACCTTCAAAATAACTTGTCCTTACAACCCATATTAATATCAATGAAATATTTGGAAATGCTAACAGGTGTTCATATTTTATTGGCATGCAATAGCAATAAAAAGCCAATTTTTAAATACTAACAGGTGTTCACATTGATACAAATAACATGGTTTATTTGTTTTTTTAATGTTTTTGGATTCACGTACCTACCGATAACAGGTGTTCATATCTTTGGAAATACTAACAGGTGTTGACATTGGCAAGCTTTAGTTTGGAAGGTATTATTGTCTTTAGATTTATTGCAACACAATTAATGAATAGTTAAGTACTCCGTAAAAGAAAATGAATGACCGACCTTAAGTTCTGATATCTATCCCAGATATAGTACGCCATACTTTTCTTTTTGAAATCGTTTACTCGCAGACCTTGGTGTTTTACGCCATACTTCACTAAACAACACTGGGTATCAACGAATCACAGGCTGCTGCATTTATCTAGACACCTGTTTAAAGATAAAACATGTTTAACAAAAAAAAAATTTGAACTTAAATATAATGTTTAAAAGTGTAACATGACCCTTTTCGGCCTTTCCTTTACAGCTTTTGTCCCATAATCCTCAGTCTTCAATTGCTGACATTAAGTCCTGCATAATTCAGATTAGAAAGCGTTCAAAAGAGAACTCTCTTTTTAGATGAATAATTTACTTAATAAAATATTCAAATTAAGACCTTAATTAATTAATTAAAAAACATACTAATAGATGATGATGATAATTAGATCAGATTCAGGTGTATCCCACCCATGGCCTTCTTTCAACAATTTGACGGTAATGGCTGCAATAGCGGTGACACCAACAGATGTACAAAAAAATAGTAAAAGTGTTATGACATGAAAAAATATATTGAATAGATATCGTTACTTAAAATAAAGAGTTTCGGGTCAGCCCAACTTGAAATGATTCGACTCATACTACAGTGAAGATCGGTCTATGTATAACCGAGTAACCGTATCCTCAATCACCAATAAAGCATATAAACAACATATTTGTAACTCCACATCAATGTATAGGTAGAACGATACATGTTAATAATAGTTCATAGCATGTAACTCCAAATTGGAATAACTAATGGATTATGGGAAGTACCTCAGGATTTCCATGCCTAAGATTGAGTTGAAAAGGTCTTAAAGTTCAAATCTTGCCATAGTCGATGTTAACGTTTTCCATGTAATAGGAGCCACGCGCTGCAAAGATTTGTAAAATTCACATTATTCTGCATAAGATAATACTAACATAACATTCAGATTGTACAAACCTGTTGTTGTTGGCAGAGCACTCGACGGGATACACCACAATTTTGGCTTTTTTCAGGATCCGATAATGCCCACAAACCAATTCTCTTGAATTTTGCCTCTTTCTCCCACTTATATTAAACAGATTCATCCAGTTTCACATCACACACACAAATAAAAAACATGATTGTTCTTGGCAAAAAAACTAAGTAATGGATTTCAGTTTGTCATAGGCAGTGTACTGGCATGCAAGTCTTTTCCTGAACATTCTTTTATGTGGTATCAAGTTTCAATATAATTAGTTGCATTACATATTTACGTTTCACAAGTACTATGAATATACATATGAATAACAGGAACTACGAAACAGATACTCACATATATGTTCAGCAGTTTGAGCGCCAATATTCAGTTCACAGCATTCAACATTAGCCCGTGTCTGGCCTAAACTGATGACAGCACTTGCAGATATAGGAACGAAAGAATCGTTACGTAACAGAACCATCATTAAGTCTATGATTCCCGCAATAGTTCAACCCATTTGTTATCATATAAAAAATCAAATAAACTATCACCTAAAAACCAATATCGGATGAAGCAATTGGTGTTGCAGTTGAAGATCCTTCTGAATTCGACATCATCATCACCAAATCAATCAATTTTAATACACCAATTTCTGAAATTAGGTTTTACTAAAACGAATTTGGGGGTTTTATAAAAGAGGGGAAATTGGAAATTTAGTCCATTAACAGTTTGCAACCCTTCAAATGCCTGGACCTGGACAATTAACTGCAGGATCAATGAGGCTGAATTATAAGTTTTAAAAGAGTTGTATGCAACACGATTTTGTACATATGGTTGTGTGGGTAATACAAAGTTTTTAATGATACAACTCATTAAATTAAAGGGCTGTATCTTTTAATATAATAGATGCTTGGATCGGATAGCGGGTCGGGCCAGGCATTAAATGATGAAACCCGACTTTCCCTCTTTTTGTTAGTTTGATAAATGTTACAAAAACAATCATTTGATGTGAACAAACTGAAACTAGCAAATCATTTCCAAATGTTTTTTTTTCTTTTTCTATTGCAACTTTTTAAACAATATTAAATGACATTATATAGCATATAAACTTGCTTTGTAACTTGATCAATATAATATATATAAAAAACACAATAAGTACAGTATTCTTATGAATAAATATTTATTATAATGATTGTACGCATTCATATCCCTAACTAGTAACACCTATCTTAATGATTAGTCTTGTAACATCCAATATACTCACCTAGGTGAGTTGAAAACTCACACGTGAGTTCCATCCCACTTGAAAAGTCACCACAATTTCCCTCCGCTAGCTCGGTGAGTATTGCTTTCTTTTTGCACCAACTTGGTGAGAAACTCACCTTAGGTGAGTTTGTATATGGCGGACCCTTTTCATTTTATATAATGTATTTTAATTAGTTGTAAGTGTGTATGGGTATTTAGTGGGGTATATTTTATATAAAGTGGGTAATTTAATAAAATGCAAGTTTTAGTTGTAAGGTGAGTTCTTATTACGGTTGAAAGGTGAGTTGTAAGGTGAGTTTTATTTGAAGAGAGAAAACTGATGTGGCGCTGACGTGTGATGTGAGTTTCTCACCACCACTCCATCCAACCTTATAAATAGATGTACCTCATATAATGTGAGACACATCAATAATAAGTTTCATTTTCCCTTTCTATACTCTTTTACATTCTCTTGCTTATTGTTTTTATTGTGCTATTAGGCTCGTTGTTTTTCAACACGTTATTAGAACGCTTTGAAATAATCTACACCAAACGGATTTATTTTTTTTATCAAACCTCGTGACGTAATTACAGGTATCGACTCAACTCACTGTAATTGTATATCATTCTCGTATGTTATTTATTCATATCATATATTAGTATCATTGATCACCAATACAGTTGAACAAGTAAAGCGTTATTACCGTAGGATTTGATGTTTTTTTTTAAAGTTATAGTAATGATTGAAAAAAAAGGGATTGCATAAATTATATGACGTTGGGTGCTATAATGAATTGTGTTAACAATATACATTGTTTAATTATAATTA
>BQNB010026823.1:0-52812 GCA_026074375.1 Tanacetum coccineum | reverse complement strand
CGAAATACTCTCCATGCATCCTTATCTTCAGTTCAGTAGCTTTGACTCTTAGCAGTATTAACTCTTTTGCCTAGCAGTAGAAACTAACACTGGCAGTACTAAGTTTGTACTGGCAGTACTAAGTTTGTACTGGCAGTACAAACTTCATTAATACTGTTGGCAGTATTAAGTCTTTTGAAGATTTATTCCTAACAGACATCAATAAGGATCCAATGATAGGAAAAGATTGAAAGGCCATGATCAAAGAGAGCGTCTAAATAACTGGATGGCCTAGAAGCATCATTTGAAGGCTATAAATACAAGCTCATGCCTCACACACATCATCTCCCTTTCCCTGTATTTTTTAGTTAAGTAGCTTATGTAATTTTTCGTTTAAAATGTAATTTCCTTTTTAAGCTCTTGTAATTTCAATTTTCAAGTCTTGTAATCTGTTTTGAGTATTAATAAAATTAAAACTTTAGTTTTCACAATCTGTTTTTACTTTAAAGCTTTTATATAACTCAAATGTTTTTAGTTACTGTTACATAAGTTCTAATAAGCTCATCATAAGCTCTCTGAGTCTATAAGCTCAGATTGAGCTCAAATAAGCAATCTAATTTACTCAAACCCTTAAAATTAGCCTAATACTTTTGCTAAATGGAAATAAGCTATTTGGATGATAAGCTTAACCTGGAAGAGCTTATGGGACTTAACTAGCTTATCCTTGTGATAAGCTAGAGCTTGTAGAAAGCTCTTTGAGCATTTATAAGCCTTTGTTTATCTAAGGCACTTGTAAGTTCCAATTTACTCTTTCTGTCTTAATTTTCTAGCTTATAATTTGCTTATTCTACTTATAATCTTGCTTATTTGTGCTTAATTTTGTCTATTTGTGCTTATTAAATATGTTTGATCAACTGTTTTCAAGTTTAGTAGCTTAGATCTTAGTTTTCTTAGTTTTGATTCATACTGCTACCACCGTATCCACCGCAGTATCAGCAGCAGCAGGATGATGATGATGAGTAGTGTCGAGATGAAACAATTTGGATGTGTGACCGCATGTTTTGGGTCAAGTGTGTTTTAAAAACAATTTCCTTAAAAATATTATTATTATTATTATTTCTACTATGGTGTGTAAAATGCCTCTGTTGGAATTTAAAACAATATTATCGTACTTTCTTCAAATAATTAATTAGGATTATTATTATTTGTGTGTGTTATATTTATATTTGTACTACGAAAAAAAAAGAAGGGCGCAAGACGGAAAAGACGAAAATCAAAAGATTTAAGTAATTCTTCATAAGTAAGAAGTATTATTTCACTTTTCTATTTTATCTTTCTCTTTAATATTTCACATTAGGGACAATGCTCATATTAAGTATGAGAGAGGGGGATAAACTGGAAAAGTAAAATAAAGTTAAATAAATTTTTTTGAAAAATAACATTTTTATGATCACATACAAGCAATCTGACTCTGGATTGATAACATTACTAGCATATTTATATCACCTAAAATTAAAAATTGTAAGGTTTAGATCTTAAGAATTCAGGTTTCCATCATTGATACCTAAGATGATTTTTATCTTTAGCTTTCTCGAGTTAAGGTTTGATTACAACTGCGAGTATCTCATCCGTCATTACGACTGTGTATTTGTAGTTTGTCACTTTTTCTAGAGCATTGGTATCGATTTAAAATTATATGAGTGTGCCAGTGATTTGTTAATTCTAGAATTTGTGCTTGAAATCTTTATGAGACCGCAGTAGGAACACGTTCGCGTGTTATAAACATTTTACTGATTAAGAGGTGATAAAATATAAATATAAGTATCTAATAACTTTGTTCAAAAAGCTTTTTAACTAAATTATCTGAAATTTTATCCGTACGAATCGAAGAGCGTAAATGCTGGTATTGCTGTTAAAATAAAGTGTGAAGGTTGCAAACTTCTAAGTTCGTTTGAAGTAGTGTGCTTATCCTAAGTATGAGGGAAAGCAAGTTTCCCCCAAGTTAAAGTGAAATAAGGCAAAAATAAGCCAAAGTTCGGTAAAAAAAAGAGGGTGATAAAGTGAAGGAATAGTTGTTTACATTACGGATAAGGTGGATTATGATTTTATTATAAACCTTTTTCAACAAATATAAAAAATAAATAATATCACTAAGTAAATTGCCTCTTTTGATGTTTATGTTTGGTGCTTACGCCATGTCGGTGAAGTTTAGTTTCTTATACAAGCCTATGGTAATTTGAACATTTCATGACTGCGCGTATGAGTGACTTCCGTTTACTATCTATTTTACTAAATTGAGCGAGTGTAAAGAGAATCTTATCTATAAAAATTCATGAGTTGCTTTGTCGCGTTATCTATGCTTGTGATCATTAATCTATTTTACTAAACGAAATGTTTTCATTTTTGATTGCTTGAGGGCAAGTAATAAGCTAAGTATGGGGGATTTGATAACGCTCCAAATATACATAAAATATCAATCAAAAATATGTTAAATATATATGTTAACGCATGAAATATTGCAAAGTTTGGTTGTTTGTTATGTAATAATTGTTTCAGGACCAAGAATGAAGAAAAGAACTAAATGTGCAAAGGTATTCCGTTAAATGCACTAACGGTCGTTAAAAGAAGAATCTAGAAGAGAATCTAATGAAGAAATAATGAACAAGGCCAAAGTGCAGCGCACTTACCCTAAGTGCGGCGTACTTCATGGCGGGTTAAATGCAATTTAATTAAACACCAAGTACAGCGCACAATTTATATTGTACGGTGCACGTCTCCTGCAGTTACTCCAAAATCATAAATGATTGCAATGATTATGCAACCTTTTACTCCTCTATTTTCTACAAATGATGCACCATCTTTACCTATAAATAGGCCATAAAATTCAGGGCTAAGGGCAACTCAATCATTCTATTATCATCTCAATTCACTACATCTTTGATAAAGAGAAGTTTAGGAAAGTTAGGAAGAAGTTTTAGTGGAATTGTTGAAGTGTCATCTTGATCTTCATCATTCCGGGTTACAATCATCAAGAAAAAGATACTTTTGATCATGGAAATCTCTGAATAGAAGTTGTTAGTTGAATTTTCGGATTGTTATAATCATTGTTCGAAAGAAACTCTTGAAAATCAATATAATTTGCTATTGAAATCAGTATAAACATGTTTCTCTCCTTAAATATTATGTCGTCTGAATCTAACATGCTTGTTATGTGTTTTATTGCTATGAATATAAAGTAATTTATTTATGTTTATTTGGGATTTATGGAGTAATATGGATTAATTCAGGATGACTAACGATCTTTGGTTAATGATAAATATGAACTTAATATTTAGATATTTGGATTATTGATCATAATTTGATCATTCACTAAGTTAGGGAATAGGTCGAAAGGCTCCGACTTGGTGTTTGATTTCTAGTTGTCTGTCTACGACAACTCGGTATTAGCTTTGTGAGAATTAGCTAATAAAATGATCATCGTCCCAAATATATAAATGTTTAATGCTTAACCTCATGTCTAACGAACTTGGTTAAGAAAGTTTATATTTGTTATTTCCAAACGTGAACCAATCTTAAAGTGTTTTTCATAATTAAAATTAATGGCCGAAAGGATTCTTTATTATGTTAAATAGACAATCTACTGAATAAGCTACCCATTCATTCCTTTGATTATACATAATTTCATGAATTTATCATCATCCCAAGTTATCCACCATTACTCTTGTTTCCCGAATAAACATTGCTTTTATAATCTTGAAGTTTTGTTATCAATTATCTTTAGATCGTGACAGTCTATAAGATAATCCTTTTTGTAATACAATCGACCTTTTTAGAATAATCAATCCCGAGGAACGACCTGGTCTTACCTTAACCTATACTATAAACAAAGGTTTATACTTTACCCGTATGTTAGTTGGAAATCGGATAAACTAAAACTATAAATTTAGAGCTTTTATAACACATCATGGCCCAACCCCTTTAAGGATCACCAGTGAAGTAAGAGCCAACCCTCAGCTCAGTAGTGGTATGTCAGCATTTCATTTAAATAAGCCTACTTATTCAGCATCTTTCATTATACACTCTGAGTCTGCATCAGGAAATGATGCTTTAGCAGTTTCCACAACTGAAGCTGATCCTGGAATTTTTGCTCCTAGTGATTTTATACCTCAACAACAGGGTATGAATGAAGGAACCAAAAACAATTCATATGATCACTTATTTGCATGTACTGGCCCACATGTTCTTACAGACAAAACCAAATCTGTTAGTGATGGGTTGGAAATTGTCCTCACTACACCTGAAACAGGAACAAGAAATGCTGCAAAGAGAAGTGAAGAAATCAAGTTTGGGGCAATTAAGCTTGAAGATATGGCAAAGCTGGTGCCTAATGTCAAAGTTGATTTCAAGGACCTGAACTCTTTAGAAGATGGTCCTATCATTGTGGTTGATGATAGTGAAGAGGATGAGGAGGAAGACAAGAATGAAGAAATTCATTCTACCACAAATGATGAAACTGAAGACATTTCAGCTTCCACACCTCCATCTCCAAGGTCCATTCAACTTCAAAAACTCAAAAATCAAGTTCTTCTTCTCTAGTCTCAAAAACATACACTAGAAATTGAGAAGAAAAAAGTAGAAGCCGAAATCACTAGACTGAAAGCTCAACCCTCATTTCCCTATGTAGGACGGCTCAATGAGCTTCTGGTAAAGTCTCTTACTGCTGAATTTTCAAAGATTTTATCTGCTTAGGACTTTAGCAGCTCACTACCAACTGAGCTGAAGGACCTTCCCTTCAAGTTTGATGAACTTACTGAAGAAGTAAAAGGGTAAGTTCATGAATTGGAGATTGAGCTACGAGGAGAATTGAAAGACATTCCCTCCAAACTGGAAGATTTTACAAAGACTATCACCAATCTTACATCACAAGTTGTTGAACTGAAGACTCTTCAGTGGGAACTTCCAGTGGAATTTCTTTCACTACCAGTACAGGTTGCATCAGTTCAGGCTAAGCTAAAAACCGTAGATGCTCTTCTCGGTCTCTTGTTAAATGTTACAAAATCTTTGAACAAGTTCGCTCAGGTTTTCGATTCTGCCTCATCAAAATCTGTAGATCAAGGTGTTCCTTCAGCAGGCCAAGCTGACACTATGCCTGCTGAGGGGGAGAAGAACACAAATCAAGCAACAATCTCCTAGTTTTTTCATAGAAGAGCTTAAAATAATGCTGAAAGGAAAAACCTGAACAAACCACAACCTGAAATGACACTACCACCTATTCCACCAATCATCATAACCACTACTCACATGCAATCTACCTTCCTCTCAAATCCACCAGAAAGCTCCTCTCAACCTGAGGGGGAGCAAACAAAGATAGACAAGGTCAAAAAGGCTATGTCTTCAAAGGATGCTGAAGAAGAGAGTATAAAAAGTAATTTTGATGATGAGACAACACATGTGCCTGGTTCCATGGTAGAATCTTCTAAGAAAAAGTGACTTTGTTACTAAAGATAAAGAACATGTCCATTTAACAAAAGAACAAATCGGTACAAAAAGAAAATAGAGGAAGAGGCCAAAGTTGAAGCTGCCAGACGTGAAGGTGAAATAAGGAAAGAAAAGCTGATTGATCTTCTTGGTCCAAAAGTGATGAACAAGTACTACAATGGCAAGTTATAGTATGATAGATATTGTGACAAAATTCTGAATAAAAGAGCAAAATCAAGAATCACCAACTGTGATATCTTGACCAGAAAGGGTCCAATTACCTTAAAAGTATACAGAGAGGATGATACAAGTGAAACCATTCCTAGTTGAAAGCCAGTGATTTACATCTAGGTGAATGGAGAGAAGTTGTTACAGCTTGCCCAAACAAAAAAGGTAAAGGGTGGACTTCCATCTACAAGCAAATACAAGAAAGAATAGACTATCTCCATACAACTGAAGCTGAACTGGGAATCAACTTGGATAGACCTCTAAGTGAACAGGATCCTTTGGATAGACTGAATGATCTGGCAAACAAGAAAAGAAAGCATGATGATTTCATTCATGATTTTTTCAGAGCTAATAAAAGGCTCAAGTCATTAGTTTAATATAAAGATCATCCAACTGGTATTGTGCTTAATGAACTTGTCCTAGGTATGATTTTGTTTAACTCATATCATAGACAAGATTTTGTTACCACTGAAGACTTTAGAGATTTCTCAAACACCATGTTACATATTGTACAAGAAATTTTCTTCAGACTTCACCAAGGTCCAGGTCTTGATGATCATGCCAGGACCTTCAGTTCTCTTCTACTTGTTGAAATTGATAAGAGAAACCTGAATACACTCAACCAGATGAGAGTCATTGAGCAGCTGAGGCAGTAGAATGTAATCTTTTGTTATAACTTTATCTTTTGTATTGTATTGTAATGAAACTTAGAATGAAAGGTTATCATTTCATGTTGTTCAATTTACATCAGTTGTGTAAGAAGAAGTTGTTTTGCTCACTTACAACTGATTTTAACTTAGGCTATTTGTATATTCAAATAGGGGGAGATTGTTGGGTTCAGTTCCTGAGCCCTTCAGTCTTTCAGTAGATTTAAACATAAAATCCCCTAAGTGTTTCTCAAGCTGAAGTCTTTCAGTTTGAGTCGCTGAAGTTTCTTCAGCGTCAGCTCTTCAGGTCCTTAGAAGATTGGGAAGTATCTTCACTTCAGTGTATGCAGCGGTACAGAAACTGAAGAAGGACTCTTGGAAAGAGCTTCAGTTCAGCTTGGTTGACAATTCCAAGCTGAACGTTGTCTATCTCCTTAACAGAAGTTGAAACGTGTTGTTTCACTTCTAGAAGGTTTACAAGGCGGGAAAAAGATTGCTTTATGTCAAAAGGAATAAAGCAATCTCCTTGGGAAATGTTACTTCTAAAGTTGGTATAGAAGTACAACAACTTTCCTCAAAGGACTGTACCTAGTACTAGAAAGCAAACGTGCATTAAATGGTAGCTCAACCACCCATTTAATGCTTGCCACGTAGACTAGGTTAAACTTGTAAACCCTAATCCCTTTGCCTATAAAAGGAAAGGGATTCCCAGAGTAAATGTTATCTCTTCTAATTAATGTGATACACATTGAAGAGTTCATTTATCTCTCAAACAAACTGAACGGTACTACTGAAGCTGAAGCTTTAGTTTAGTCATAAGTAGTTTGTTTTCTTACTCTCTTAACTTTGGTTAGAGTTTAAGTTCGAAGGAGATAAAACCCCCGATTGTCATTCAACCACCTTGCTATTCCATAAGCAAGGTGTGTCATAGATTCTTTATTTGATTCTAATAAGAACCTATACGTTGAAAAGTACTTATGTGTGTTTTAAACTTGTTCTTTATATTCTTCATATTCATTTGGTTAAAACTCACTTCATTGCCATGGAATCCGATTAGTTTAATTTGATAAACCTTATATCAAATTTCAAGGGACCAACAGAAAGGTATGAGCATGTTGGTCTGAAGGTCACAAGATCACAAGTGTGTAATAGATCATAAGATGATGAAAAGAGATGACACGTCTGATGATCTCAAAGAAGCTTGTTGATAAAATATAATGCCTAAAAACATTAATAATATTTTTTCACATCTTTACGTTTTGATAATCACAAAATATAAAAACGTTCAACGTAAAATTAAACGTAAACAAGTATTTAGTAGTAAATTCTCATTTCAACAATTACATCACTTAAAGGTATGAAGTCGTGAAGTTGTGAAGTTGTGAAGTCGTGAAGTCGTGTTGTGATAGATTGGTTCTAGCTTAGCTTAGAACTCGACATTTAGTCTCATTATGTCAGTTATTCCTGATGACCAAATGAATTATGTTATAAACTACTTAACAGCCAAATCTACCTGGGATGACCTGATACTATATCATGAGGGCCCCTCTGATGTGAAAGAAAGTAGGGTCATGGAGCTAAAATTATGTTACAACACCTTCAAGTTTAAAAAAGGTAAAAAATCTAACATAAACTTTTACCAGATATAAAGCTTTGATGAATGAATTAGCAAAATGATGACATCAATCTTTCAAAGCTTGAAATAAATACTAGTTTTATAAATGGGTTACCAAAGAAGTGGCTAAGTTTCTGCCAAAATCTAAAAAACACAAATCATGTAAAAGATTCTGAGCTTGCTTCTCTATTTGGTAAACTCAAATATGAAGAAACCCTAATAGACATTATTTATGAGACTGAAAAGAAGAAATCTCTTGTCTCTGCAACACCCTTGTCAACTGCTTTCATCTCTACCTCTATTGTTCAGGACTTTCAAGATAGTCTTGATGATGAAGAGGATGCAAGACGCAGTCAGGAGTACATGGATGACCTTGAAGAAGAATATCAAGCAAGAGCTCTTTTAGCTAAATCTAAAAGATTCTTCAAAAAAGGATTCCAAAGGTTCAGTGGTGCAAAGGTAACTGACCAAACTGAATGCCATAAATATGGTAGGAAGGGTCACTTTGCAAGAGATTGCATTTCAAAAACCTTAATCCCATCTTTTCAGTCACCTTTTTAAAACAACTCTCAACCAAGAATTCTCAGCTCATCTCAGTACAAACCTGAACTGAGGCCTACAAAAAACATTGAAGCCAAGTATAACAAAGTCAAGGCTAAGCTGGCTCTCCTTAGTTCTAGTGCTTCAGCTTCCAAATCTTCAATGGTCAAGAATAAAGGTCTTATTGATGAAGCCTATGAATGAGATGAAGAAGAAGTGTCATCAGATGACAATGAAATGGTTGAGGTAAAGGTACTTATGGCACTTGTTGATGATAATGATGCTGTCAGCAAAAAAGGTGCTAGGAATGGTGAATGGTAAAAGATCTTATATGAGAAAGGACACACTCCTTCTGAAATGGAAGATAATGATGATAGAAAAAACTATCTAGATGTTTTGTATTTATCATAACTATTTGAAAATAAAGAAATAATCTGTTTGTCCAAAACATAGAAATCTTGTTCAAGAATTGAATACATGCAAAGAACAACTTTTGGTATTAAAACAAGCAAAACTTTAATTTCTTACCATGCAACATGTAAATACTAAGATTCTCAAAGAGAAACAAAACTTAAGACTCGAACTGAAAGAGCTAACCACTATTATTGAAACATGGTTTAACAGTTCTAATATGGTAAATCAGTGTATCAGTGAACAAATTCCCACTCAAAAGAAAAGAATTCTAGGAGCTGATCAACTCATTGAAGTTTCCTCTAGTTCTGGGAAAAAAAGACTCGGTCTTTGTAAAATCTTTAGTTGATGACACAAAAAGTGTCCAAAACTCAGTGTTGAAAGACGCTGGTTATCTGAAGCTAAAGGTTTTATTTTTCCAAATCATGATATTGGTATAATACTCCCAGCAGAGTCACAAAGAAACACAATTGATCCTTTAGTTGCTGTAACTGACTCTTCTGCGACTGATTATGATTCAGCAGATGAATCTTCAGTATGTAGCACCCCTATTCCTCCACTAGAGAAGCTAGTTGGTGCCGAACCTATCTATGGACCAAAGACTATCAAATCAATTTTGAAGTCAAATTCTACATTCAAAGCTGAAGCCTTAAAAGGTGTCATCATAAATGAACCATCCTCAGCTCATGTTAAGGGTAACAAAAGTGCTTTAGCTTCAAAAGCTAATTTAGCTCATGCTGGTAAACTAAAGAATATGAAAACTGAAGATGACCCTCCCTTAACTATTGTAATGAAAGAACTTAATGAACTAAAACTAAAAATTAGCAAGAACCAGTCATCTTACTCTAGAAATAATAACTCTCAAAAGGTTCCCTAAAATTCACTTCAAAACGAAAACAAAACTCAATTAAAAAATGGTTGTGATCTTTGTAGTTTAAACAATCATCTCTCTGAGAATTGTTATAAATTTCTATTTTGTAAAAAGTGTGAGGGAACTGATCACAGAACATGTGATAATGCTGAATACATATCCACCATAAACATGTCTCAGCACCTCATAGGTCAAGGTGGATCTTCTTCAAGATTTAGAACCCCAAGACCATCAAAACACTTCTTCCCTCCATGCATACACTATGGGTTCAGCGATCATCTATCTGATGATTGTGTAAACTATCCCATATGTGACATCTATGGAAGTTATGATCATGACACATATGGTCATAACAGGATCATTTCTCTAAGAAGCAGAATCAAGCTAAGAAACCCTTAGCATGTCATGAAAAGTAGTGAAACATGTGGTAGCACAGTTCATACCACAACTGATCACAACAACATTGAGTGGTTTAGAAAAGGTAAGGCACTTTATACTAAGAAAGCTAAAGCTCTAAAATTAACTAAGACTGAAATATCAAATGCTAGCAGATCTAAGACTCCCACTAAAAGGTGGGTTTCTAAGCAAAACTAACCATTCTGAACATATTTTTGTAGTGTGACATTAAGAAGCCCATCTGGTACCTAGCCAGTGGATGCTCAAGGCATATGACTGGTGTCAAGAGTAGCCTGCATAAATATGAGAAACAACCAAGACCTAAGGTGGTGTTTGGAGATGACTCACATGCACAACTAAAGGTTACGGTTCTATCAAATGTAATGGTATACTTTTCATAACAGTAACATTTGTAAATGGTCTTACGTACAATTTAATTAGCATCAGTCAATTCTGTGATGATAAATATATTGTTTAGTTTGATGAGAAAAGAGGAACAATCTTCAACTCTAACAAAGAAGTTGTAAAGATTGCTCCAAGAGTAAGAGATGTTTATATTCTTGACATGACATCTTCTGCTCAAGAATCTTGTTTCTTTGCCAAAGCTTCTGAGAATCTCAACTGGCTTTGGCATAAAAGACTTGCTCATTGAAACTTCAAAACATTCAACAAACTTGAAAAACAAAATCTTGTTATTGGTCTTCCTTCATGATTATGCAAATATGGGCACGATCAGGCTTCAATAGGATCGAAGAGTTCTTGGGATGCTTAATGGATTACCAAGTCTTGGATAACCTATGACAACATAAATAGAAACACTATGTTAAGTGAAGCGCAAGGGGTGTCCATGCGAATCACCTCCGGCGTGAGAGTAAGTATGTGCTTTTTATGAGGTAAAGTATAAGTATGCAATGAGTATGTGAAAGTATTAAGTCCATACTCTGGAGACCTCCATCTATTTACAATGTGTAGAAATAGGAAATGAGATAGCCTAGCACAAAAACCAGTGATCGTGGGGGTGTCCCATGTTTTGAGGGGTGATTGCAGGAACTGTATACCACGTTCTCTACCTTGGCGTAAAAGCCTAGGTGGAGAGGGAGATCGTGGGTGTTTGACTTAAACAAGTCTGACCTCTGCCCTAGTTTCGAAGGCCTTACCGCGAAGGGTTTGGGGCCTTCGCGTGGCAGATTCCCATACTGGTAACCATCTCGAAGACAGTTATGCCACTCAAAACCCCTATTCCGAAGGTTTAAAAGACAATTGGAGAATATCCGATTCGAGCTCGAAGGGGAGGCCTCCGAGCTAGAGACGGGGTATGTCATCAATCCCCCAGTCGAATCTAATGCATGCATCTATGGGTGCATTACGTTCGACTCCTCAAATGTAGTCCAAATCGTAGACCATATCGAAGGCCCGAGTAGGCGTGTTGTATGCATTGAAGTATAAGTCCACTTGTCGTGGAGTTAGTTGAGTCTTTAAATGAAAATTACTCAACAGTCTTCTTGGGTAATCGTAAATGTCTTATCCTACTTTTTCCTCTAATTTGAAATCCGATGACCCCTGATTCTTTACACGTGGACGGTCGTAAAGGCATTGAGAATTACCTATAAATACTTGCCAAAAACTCCCTCTCTTCCTTTTAAGCCATCGTCAGCATCTCTTTTCTACTTTCTTCAGACTGCACGAGTCTATCTCTATGTAAGATAATAATCACCATCTTTTTAATTATAAGTGTGAAAGATTCCATAGCCACTCAAACTTGTGAACTTTCAAAAAAGGAGTTTAATGATTTTCTCACCCTCCACCCCATTCCTTCTGAATATTATGTTATTCTTCCTAAATCCAATCAGACCATTTTTGATGCTCTACATGGTTATGCCGGGTTGTACACCCATTCATTTTCTCTTGCAAATCTTAGGCTTCCTCTTACTGAGTTCTTTTGTGAAGTTCACGAATATTTTCAAGTTCATATATCGATGCTTAACACCTTTGTTATGCCAAGCTCACCACTTTTGTGCAGTGCAAGGCTTATGGTTGTGAGCCCTCTATCGACCTCTTCTAAGGGTTCTTCAATTTGTGTCAAGCTGGTAAATGGTTGACTTTTGCCAAAAGGTCTGAAAAACATGTTCCTAATCTTCTCCCTAAATCCATTACTTGTATCAAGGGTTGGCACCAGCGGTTTTTCTATGTGCAAGACTCTATTATCCCTGCCAAGTATTCACAACATCTTTCTGAGAAAAACAAACTTGATTCAAAATCCTTTAAAGATAAACTTCCCCCTAAGATTGAAGAGAATCCCATGTTCCAGCGTCTTGGTCGATATCTCATGGGTGTTCATGTTTTTCCTGATCCTATTCTTTTCTTGGCTGGCCTCAAACCTTCGTGGGAATATGGTCAGCAACGACTTGTGATCATGACGGGCGACAAGGGTATTTATCTTTCTTGTTTCTTTCTTCATTTTCCTTTTTCACTGATATATGATTTACTTTTTCTTCTTGAAGAAATGGATTTTAGGAACTTTATCTACATCGAAGATGATGAGGAGTTATCATTTTTTTCCCAAGGAACCTTCCTCGGGTTTGACACTGGTTTCCCATCTGTTTTAGTAAACATGGAGCCTCTGAAAGTCGACGAAGAGCTTGTGATCCAACCTATAGAGGTTACAGCATATTCTAGGGAAAGCCCGAAGCCTGAAGTGTTTGTTGTTCACCCTGGAAATGTAGCTGCTCGGATAAAGGATAATAAGTGTAAGGCTAGAGGAGGGTCATCTAGGCCTCCTGTCAAGAGAAAACTTGCTCCTGGGTCTTCAACCTCCCGTGCTACCTGTGCCAAGAATTCTTCTTTGTAAGGATGATGTTCCCTTCTTGATAGTGTCTGATGATGACGAAGGTATACTTTCCTTCTTTAACTTGTTCTTTATTGTTTATACATCATGGGTTCTCTAATATGTTTATCTTTATTCTTTCTTAGGTCTCCCTGATGTCCGTTAACTTAAATATCTACTACTAGCCACCTCAAGATCTCTGCTATTACTCCTCCATATTGGAAGAATCACCTGGACAACCACATGGATGTGGAATTGTTGGATCTTCATGACCGCTGCTACCCAAGACAAGCTGTAGTTGACAATGCTGTTAACAGGAGATCCCGTGAGCTGTTGCAGGTTATTGAGAAGCTAAGGGGTGAGTTTGATGTTATGAAGGACATGGAGTGGGATAGGGGGTAAGAAGTGGGAGGAGCTATGGGGTTAAAATGTGAGCGGCTATACTGAGGTTTAGAAAGAACCACTCCAATGTATGGCTCTCCAAGAGAAGATATCTACTCTTTTTACTGAAGTCAAAGAGCATAAGGTGAGTCTTGACAGAATGATGCTAGAGAGTCAGAAGTGGCCAGGCTATCAATTGAGCCTTTTGACTTTAGAGTCAAAAGTTACTTCTTTGGAGGCCGAAAAGGCAAGGTTGGAGGCTGTTGAAGTGTCCCTTCGGAAGGAGGTTGAGGAGCTTAAACAAGATAGGAGAGAAGTGGTATCTAAAGTTGTTCCCTATGCTACGATGGAGCTTGTTTATAGTGATCACATGGTACCGTGTTAAGGCTGTGTCCCTCCGCTATCTTTATGGGAGGTGTATGGGGGGGCGGGGGGTGGGGGGGGTGGTGGGGGGGGGGGGGGGGGGGGGGCTACAAGCAATGTTGCTGAATGAAGAGCCATTGATCTGTCGAAGGTAAAAGGTTATCGTTCTTCTTACAAGATATATCATATTTAGGCCATCAACGATCTTGCCACCGCTACTTTCCCTTGGTTGGATGAGTTCGTGGCAGATCCCACAGCTCCTATTGAATCTTTATTGTCAAAGAAGCCTCCATCTCTTCAAAGACCTGCTCCTTCAAGGACTCAAGTTCCCTTGCTTTCTTCTCATAGAGTTACTCCATCCTCGGTTCCAGTCTTCAACCTGATGTCTCCTCCTGCAGATATTTCTGTTGTGAAGCCTCAATCCTCTCAACTTCCATGAAGGTCACCATGTTGGTGTTAATTCAGTCTTAAGGGTGGCATGTACCCTTTGAACAATTTGTTATGATCCAGGCTTCGGCCTTTAGACAATTTACATTTTGGCAATGGTTTATGTTGGCCATTGTATGAACAATTTATGTCGACCTTTAAGGTTGACTTCGGATAGTATCCTTCCCCTAGGGAGTTAAATATAGGGACGCAGTCCCAAGTTTTATCTATGATATCCCTTGTTTCTCTTGCCATGACTTTGGGGGACTTTAGTCTGGCCCCTTTATCATTTATGATTAATATTTTGCGCTTTATGAAGCGAAGGCTCAAGTGTGGCCTTAAGTTGTCAATTATGCAGGCGAATATCTTGTGCCAACCCTGAAGGTAGGCTTCTATAGGGAAAATAATCATGTTTTAGGATTTGGATGACTTTAAGTATGACTCCATTATGCGCTTCATCAAGCGGAGGCTCATGTGTGGCCTTAAATCTTTGACTTATTTGTCAACCTTTAAATAAAGGGTTGCGACCCGCTTCATTACGTCCTCAAGGATAAAAGAAGCAATGAGGAAAGTTAACGTGAATTTTATGGATGTTTATTTTCGGTAGGGCTCATGCGTGGCCCCACAACATCCCTTCAAACGTTGAACTTAGTAGTATTAGGCTCAAGTGTGGCCTTATGAGATATTTGTTGTGAATAATGACACAAAAGATTTAGGGTAAGTCTGTTTCATTAATAGTGTAGAAAGATTTACATCATCTCGCGTATGAACACTTAGTTTGCTACACTTTTTTGGATAGTCAAAAGAATAACTTTTGCTGAAAAAAGAATTGTAAAAAAGGTAAGTTTTACATGTAAACTTACGAAGGTTTGTTCCCTTTTCTATTTGAATCAGCGAGTGATCAGATACATCAATGATCTTATAGAGTTCTCCTTCGTGGACTTCTCTTATCATATAAGGACCCTGCCATGCCTGCGGGTTTCCTGTGTGGTTTTGCAATAGTAAAACGAAATCTCCTACCTTGTAGGTGGAATGATTGCTCCTTTTATTGTGGTACCTGCGCAGCTTGTTTTGATAGTAAACTTCTTTAATCGAAGCTACTTCATTGCTTTCCTTTCTTTTTGTCGCTTCCTTCGTTCTTCCTCTGTCGTCTTTAGCTACATTATTTTTGACTATCAGGATTATGGCTTCGGATCCGTAGGTTAAGCTATACGATGTATCCTTATGATTGTTTCTTGGAAGTGTTCTATGTATCCACAACACCTGAGGTAAATCGTCCACCCATCCTTTGGGCTTCGATTAGTTTTTCTTCTCGATTCCTTCCTTATTATCTCCATGTGTTCTGTGATGGGGGAGAAAGATTATGTGATTTTCAATCCTCTGCAATGATAGGCGAAAATGCCTTCTTTGAAGTGCTTATCGTCCTTCGAACTGACTATTTGTGGTACTCCAAATCTACACACCACATATTCACATACAAATATTTCTATATGTCTTGCATTTTCAGTGGTCAAGGGATTTGCTTCTATCCATTTCGTAGAGTGTTCTATGGCTATTGCCAAGAATTTCAGTCCCCCTGGGGCCATTGGTAGGGGTCCTAGGATGTTGACTCCTCAATGACTAAATGCCCATGCATTTCCAGCTGCTATTTCCCTGATTTCTTTTCTTTTCCTTACCGCAGATTGCTCTTTGCATTTCTCACAATCTTGAATTATTCTTGTAACGTCTCTATGCATTGACGACCAATAATATCCTTGCTTTATGATCCTGACCACCATTGAACGTGGCTCCATATTAAAGCCGCAAGAACCTTCGTGTATTTATTTTATTACATCGTCTGTCTTTGGTGGAGTTATGCACGAAGCCATGATGTGTAGAAAGACTTCTTGTATAGGCTACCTCTAATCAGCTTGTATTAGAGTGCCTTAATTCTGATCTTCCAGGACTCTTTGAAGTCTTCTGGTAGTAAACCACTCAGTAAATACTCGTAGATGGGGTCAACTCGCTATCCCTTGTCCTTTGGTTTTGAGACCTTGCAAACCTCCCTTTTCCTCTATTAACCTTCTCGCTAGGACTTCGACTAGTACTTCTTTAGTGAGATGCTCGAAGGTCATCAAAGCTAGTTTTCTTAGGGCATCAGCATTTTTATTCTGATTTCTCCTAATGTGCTTGATTGTATAGCTCCTGAACCCTCTTAGGGTTTCCTTTGTTCTTTGTAGATATTCTCTGATGGCTGGTTGTTTAGGTGCGTAGATTCCCTTTATTTGATTTACCAATAGTTGGGAGTCTAAAAAGAACGCCAAGTTTACAATTTCCATTTCGTGTACTATTCTTAGCCTCGCTAATAGTGCTTCGTATTCTGCTTCATTATTTGTTGTTTTGAATTTGAAACGTAGAGCATAAGTATATTCTTTACCTTTGGGGTCTATCAGCATCAATCCGGCCCCTGAACCGTCGGAGCTTGATGCTCCATCAGTATAGAGCTTCCACTCATAGCTTGGTTTCGTTTCTTCTAGCTTCATATCTGTCTTACTTCTTACTTCCTTCCTGTTATCTTCGGGGGGGGGGGGGGTGCTTCGATTAAAGAATCTTTTTCGTGTATCTTGTTGTATGTCACCCCTGCTCGAATACTAATTTCATGTTCTCCTAGCTTGATTGCCCATTTAGCTATATGCCCTGACTTTTTTGGGTTTCGTGAGTGCCTGTTTGATAGGAGAGTTAGTTAGTATTGCTACCGTATGTGCCTAAAAATATCTTCGCAACCTTCTCGCTGCGTGTACGAACGCTAGTATGAGCTTTTCCAGTGTGGGGTAGTTGAGCTCGGCTCCTTGTAGGACTCTGCTTACAAAGTAAACGGGAACCTATCCTTCTTCCCTTCTCGTGAATAGGGTTGCGCTTATGCTTTCTGTCGAAGCTGCGAGATACAATCTGGCATTAAAAAAAAAAGAAAAAAAAAAAAAGAACTTCCTATGCATTACGTTGTGAGCGTGGCAAATACCACAAGTTTCTTCATTTCTTGGAGTGCTGCTGCTGATTCTTGTGTCCACTATATGTTCTTTTTATCTGTACAACTTTTGAGCACTTTGAAGAAAGGAAGGGACCTTTCGGCGCCTTTTGACAAAAATCAGCTAAGGGCTGCTAATTTTCCATTGAGGCTCTGTATGTCCTTGAGTGTTTTTGGTTATTTGGTGTCAGCGATAGCTTTTACCTTTGAGGGGTTAGCTCGTATGCCCTGCTTAGTAATGATGTGTTCTAAAAATAGGCCCTCCTCAATGCCGAAGGAACACTTCTTTGGGTTAAGCTTCATGTTGATCGATCAGAACCTTTGAAAAGTTTCCTTTATATCTGTCAGCATGTCTTCTTCCGAGATACTTTTGATAACCATATCATCAACGTAGGCTTCGATATTTCTTCCAATTTGCTTGTTGAAACCCTTGTCTACTAGTCTTTGATACGATTCTCTTGCGTTTTTTAAACCGAAGGGCATCTTTCGGTAGCAGTAGATTCCTTCTCCTGCGAAAAATGCTGTCGCGTATTCATCTTCTACTGCCATTTGGATCTGGTGGTAGCCTTTGTAAGTGTCCAGGAAGCACTTTAGGCGGAATCTAGAGAGGGATTCTACCTTATAATCGATCTCAGGCAAAGGGTAACAGTCTTTGGGGCAGGCTTTATTTATATCCGTGAAGTTAACACACATTATCCATCCTCTGTTACTTTTCTTTACCATAACTGGGTTGGCTAACTATGTCTGATGCGTGGCCTCTCGTAATATCCCTGCCCTTGTGAGCTCTTCCACCTCTTTACATGCTGCTGTGCTATGATCAGGACCTAGGCTTCGTCTTTTTTGTTTGACTGGTTTGATGTGGCTATACTCATTCAGTTTCTGTTCTGTGTATGACGGGTTTCCAACGACCGTATGGTCTGGGATGCCTGTCAACCAGCATGATAGCCACGCAAAGACATCTGCGTTGGTACTTAGGTGGTTTCATAACCTTTCTTTGAAGTGTTCTGGCAGCTGCTTTCCGATGGTGACTGCCTGTTCTAGGTACTTGCTGTTGACGACTATCTTTTCCTAGTCAGCATCAGTGTAGCTGAGAACCCCTTTTGTGTTTCCAGGGGAGGTCTCTAGGATTTTCTTTACACCTTCTCCTATTTTGTCAAATTTGTGGTTGCGACACAGTTCCGATTCCATGGAAGTATGGAATTGACGGCCCCATGGATCGTGAGACTCCAACCATATTTGCTTACATTGTTTGTTCTTCCCAATAGCATATTTTATAGGGAATTAGACCTTACAATGATGAAGTTGAGATTCTCGCTTCTTGATAGAGGAGTGTCACCTATCGTGATCTCCAAAAGAACTTCACCAATGACCCAGGACTTTCCCCCCGAAAATCAACAACCTGGGGGAGAGGGGGGGAAACCCCCGGGGAGGAGGGGGGGGGGGGGGAGGGAGAGGGGGGAGGTGGGGGGGGGGGGGGAGGAGGTGGGGAGGGGGAGGGGGGGGGGGGGGGGGAAGGGGGGGGGGGAGGAGGGGGGGGGGAGTGGGGGGGGGGGGGGTGGGGAGGGGAGGGAAGGAGGGGGGAGGAAGGAATGACTTGCAACTCCCACCTAGATGCTTGGATAAAGGGATTTAATTTCAAGAAAAAATATTCATAGATGACCTCGCATAAGCTACCACTAACGATGTGTACTCGGCCTATCTCTCTTCTAAATATCCTGGCTTTTATGACGACCGGTGCTGAGGAGTTGCTACCCTTTGTTATTAAGGGAATATGATTTCCCTTCCTTTGAAGGCGGGGCTTTTAGATGCACTGTTCCTTGTGTAAGATTCCTCCTGATTTATCATAAGTATAGGTGCTTCAACTGGAGTAGTCCTTTTTTCTTTCTTCTCTCCTCGTTGGTTGTCAGAGGTTTTTGCCTTTCCTTCTTGATCCCTTTTACAAGGTGGGAGAGTTGGCCCGACTATACAGCTTCTTCATTTTGGATCCTTAGTTTTCGGGAATCATTAATGTCGTGTCCATGGTCTTCATGAAAGTGGCAGTACTTGGACATGTCCCATGATCGCCTGCTTCCCAACATACGAGGAGGCTACTCGAAGCATCTGGCTACCTTTTCTGTGGTGAGAATCTCTCTTAGACTTTTAGATAGGCTAGAGAGCAATCTGTGATTGGGTCCCCGGTAAGGGTAGAACCTGTCTCTACTAGTATGTCCCCTTCCGTTGTCCTAGGAGGATTTCCTTGAACTTTCAAAGTTATCCCTTCGAACATTAGGGGCTCCATTAGTTTCACGGAAGTAATGATTTAGATTTCTTAACAAAATAAATACTCAAATACACATCACACACACGTACACACTTTCTCTCTTTCTAGTTGGGATTGTGATATGTGTTTATTCATATATCAATTTTCCTTATTAAAACGAGCTTAAATGACCAAAAATACATAAAAAATGCATTGTATATGTGTATTTTGTGATTTGTATTGTGCAGGTATCGGATATATCAAAAAGGACAAAAACAAAGCCAAATTGGACAAAACTGAGCATGGTATTGGAAGAGCGTGAGAAAAACGAAGCCGAGAGCATACTTCATTTTTAATTGGTCAGCCCATTAAATGATACTAGCCTTTTAATAAGCCTAGACTATAATAAGCCCTTATACAAGTACAAATCCATTTAACCATTAATCATGGCCCAAGATAAAACCCAAGTCAAAGCCCAAGTCCAAACCCGGGTCAAAGTCAATTGATAATAATGTTTGGTCAATGTTACTGTGCATCTCTTCTATTTCCCTCCCATTTTCACCTGAAACAAATAACCCATGGTAACTCCACCAATCCACTCGCTCCCGTATCCTTCTAGAAGCCAACGTGGCTCACGTCTAACACCATTTAAGCCACCCTGGCATTCCTGAGCGATTTCATTGGTTGATGATGCGTGGAGGCGATCCAAGGGCTTATATGGATGGATTTGGAATCAAGGGTCATGATTGAAGGCTTGAAGACGCGCCTTAAGTCCTAGAACCTTCCTTTTCCTGCTATAAATAGAGGGAGAAATCACACAATAGAGATATCTAGCTTTTGTAGTTTTTTTAGTATCTTATTTTGGTGTAATTTTAAGCTTATTGTCTTTTTCAATATTGTAATCTCCTTTTCAGCTTGTAATCCTTTTAATATTAATAAAATTTCAATTTGTCTTTTAAATCTTGTGTTAAAATCTTATTTTACTTTTATGCAAATGTGTTAAAAATGAATTTAGATACTACTTAATAAGCTCAATAAGCTCACATTACCTTATAAGCTATCACTTATTCAGTTAAGCCTCCCTTAAGCTTAACTGAATAAGCTGTTTGTCTCAATTCCACTCAAAGAAACTAAATAAGCCATTTGGAAGATAAGCCAGACTTAAAAGGGCTTATAGGGCTTATTCAGAGCTTATTCTTTAAGCAGCTTGTAGATTTAAGCTCTTTGGAGCAATTTTAGATCCCTGTTTAGCTGGGATCAAGGTACATCTCTTATTTTACTTTTTAGCTTATTTTCATGTTTAGCTTATCAAACTGCTTATCTGCTTATTTCTGTTGCTTATCAGTGCTTATTCAATCTTAGTATAGCTTAATAAGTTTAGTTGATAGCTTAGAATAAGGTTGATTAGAGTTTAATAAAATCTGTCATTTAAATAGTTAGAGTAGCTTATTAGTCTAGCTTATAATTTAGTGCTTATTTTTCATAGGTTGTTGATAAAATACAATGCCTAAAAACATTAATAATATTTTTTTCACATCTTTACGTTTTGATAATCACAAAATATAAAAACGTTCAACTAAAGATTAAAACGTAAAACAAAGTATTTAGTAGTAAATACTCAATTCAAAACTTATATATCACTCCAAGGTATGAATAAAACAAACGCTTGTATGGCATTTTAGATAAAAGGAACTTCTATAAAATGTTGTAAACTTTTTATAAACATCACAAAACATTTTTCACATTTAAAAGAAATGTTTTATTCAAAATAAACATTTTGAATTTCAAATTTTCGGACCTAAAACGGCTAGAAATGGTCCAGTAAACACCTCCCCTAGATAGGACAAAAAAGAGGAGCGTCTGAAAGGGGCGCCACCCCTTAAATACATGCGGTCCCCCTTTAATTATAAGGGGTCGACACTATAACTATTTAAGGGGGCCGGCCATAGACTCCGCTCCTCCTTCTTGTCCTATAAATACTGGACTATTCCTCAACATTTTTCTCACCTTTTGCACTCATTCTTTCTGCTTAAAACAGCCCACATATCCTCTCTAAAATCCACCTTTAGATCATTTAATACATTAAGCCTTTGTTTCCAGTGATCCAAGCTATATTCCTCGAAGTGGGGGCAAGAGAAGAATACTTCCATCATCAAGTAAAGAAGTATTACACCTTAGTGTCATAGCAATCTTGTGCATTCATATCACTATATTTTGTAAATCATTTGTATATCTTGTAGTATGTGTAGTAGCTAATCTTGGTGATTCTGTGTAAGTATACGTTAGATCGTTGTGATCTTAACAGTAGTGTTGGTAGTTGTGATCTAAGAAGTGTGGTGAAGTAAAGTCTGAATTGTGAAAGGCAAAAATTTTAAAGAAGTCGTGAAGTTGCTGAAGAATGTTGTGAATGTTTGTGAAGAAGTCGTGAAGTTTGTGAAGTCGTGAACATGTTGGGAAGTTGAGTGTTGTGATAGATTGGTTCTAGCTAAGATTAGAACTCGACATTTAGCTTAGTGTCGTAAATTGATATAAGCAACGTTGTGTACGGTTTTCTCCGCCATAAGGGAGTTTGTTGACATAGTGAAGAAAACTCTCGAGTTTGGTGCTCGGGGAGTGGAGTAGGGCGAAGAGGTGCTTCGTTACCGAACCACTATAAATCCTTGTGTTGTGGTTTGATCTTTCTAACTCTTATCTTTTATTTGCTTTTACATATTTGTATTGTTCATATTGTGCAAGCATTGAATTCACAAAAAGGTCGAATCTAAGTTTTATAAACAAACTAAACATTAAATTAAAAAGCGGTAAACTATTCAACCCCCCTTCTAGTTTTCCACAATTAGTATCAAGAGCCACGTTAAACAAGATTTTTAAAATAAATTGTATTTTAAAACTTGAATCGATCTATGGAATCGGAAAAATATTTAGAAGGGCAATCTATGCAAAGACCACCACTATTTGAAATTGATGGATTTATTTATTGGAAAAATAGATTCGAAACTTATGTGAAGTCAAAAGATCTATATCTTTGGCATGTTATTGCCGATGGTGATTTTCCTCCCATTCAATTTAATTCCGAAACTAAAAAGGATAAAATTGTATCTTTTCACAAACAAAATGATGATCTTAAAAAGAAACTTGCTAAAAATAATGAAGCCAAAATGGTAATTTATAATGCTTTACTACGTAAAGAATATGAAAAAAAATTTATATGTCAAACCGCAAAGGAAATTTGGGATACTTTGTTAATCACTCATCAAGGTAATAATCAAGTCAAAGCAAATAAAATAAATCTTTTTGTTCAACAATATAAATAATTCATTCCAGAAGAGGAATCAATAGATAATGCTTTTGCTAAATTTAACACTATTATTACTAGTCTAAAAGCACTTGATGAAGGCTTTTCTAGCAAGAATTATGTTAGAAAGTTTCTTAGGGCATTGCATCCTAAATGGCGCGCAAAAGTCACATCAATTGAAGAATCAAAGAATCTAACAACTCTTTCACTTGACGAACTTATTGGAAATTTAAAAGTCTATGAAGAAGTAATCAAGAAAGACTTTGAAACCGTCAAAAACAAAAGAGACAAAGTAGATCTATTGCCTTGAAAGCTAGAAAGGAATCTAGTGATGAAGATAGTTCAACCTCCAATAGTGAAGATGAAGAATACGCCATGGTCGTAAGAAACTTCAAGAATTCTTCAAAAGACAAGGACGATTCGTAAAACAACCATATAAAGAAAGAAGATCATTCCAAAGAAATAAAGATGACAAAAACAAGACAAGTGAAAAAAAATGTTTCAAGTGTGGAGATCCAAATCATCTCATCGGAGAATGTCCGAAACAATTAAAATATCAAAATTAAAGGGCGTTTTTGAGTAATATCCTAGCAAGTTTTGTGTATTTCTGCCGAGTTTTAGATATTTTTGGCAAGTTTTTTTCTAAAAAACAACTTGTAATAGATTTAAACAGTTAATATAAGTGATCAAAACAAGTTTACGGTGAGTTTTAGGTACTTTTGGCAAGATTAGAAGGTTCCCGTCAAGTTTGACCATCGTTGATCGCCGTTGACTACGGTTGACCTATTTGTTTGACCCTGTTACATTAATCGGCAAGGTTGGTGGGCCTTTACGTCTAATCGTGATAATACGCCTTGTAGACCCTTGTTTTGCAACACTTACAAATAATACCCTTTTTAAATTAGATTTATGCAACTAATTCGAAAAACACCTTGTAGATGCTTTTTACTATCGTGAGAAATATTAATATCGTAAACCCGAAGGTGAGTGTACACTTTTTCGTGAGACGTTAGTGTTTACACAATCACAGTTTTTTGAATTAGACGACATAATCGTTTTATTGGTTAGACTTAGATCGAGGCAATAGATGGGATAAACATAGCTTACTAGAATAAAAAAAAAAAATTATTGTAATAAAGTAAGTCCCATAATGTTCTAGGAATTGCACGGTGGCAATTATTGATCGTCAATTACCTTTTGAGTACACCATCACTAGCAGATCAACTGATGTGGTGGTGGTACGTCAAGTAGGATCCTAGTCTTTATTAAAATTAATTGTTCATTTGATTAACATGGTAGTTACTTTACTTCAAGAAGATTTTATCCAAAGATACTAATTCTTGAACTTTAACTATGTTTTGTAAATGGCACTACCTGTCTAAAACATAAACCATTCGGCTTTCAGGTCGATGTTTGAAATTTCTAGAAACAATTTCAATGACTGGTTTCGTCAACTTAAGTTAGTCTTGAGAGTTGAAAAGGAAATTGTTTGTCATTGAACAGCCTATTTCCCCTGTTTCACCTACCAATTCCGAGTACTTGCGTAGTGGAATGCGGTATATGATTCATAATGAGGTAGCTTGTCTTATGCTCAGAAGTATGACTCCTGAACTTTAAAGACAATTCAAAAGTTCCTCACGTTATGAAATGCTTCAGAAGCATAACGCATGTTTTTGAGAACAAGAGGAGTGGAGTGGTTTGACCTGATCCAAACTTTCCATGCTTGTAAACAGGATGAGGGAAAACCAGTTGGCCAATATGTCATAAGATGAAGAGTTATGTGGAACTAGAACATCTTGGTTATGTGCTCCTACAAGAGCTTAATGTTGGTTTAATCTTGAATGGCCTCACTACAACAAGCATAACATAGGGAAGACAGTTGGTGAACTACATGATATGCTCATTGAGTATGCAAAGGGTTTACCTAAAAAGGCTGAAACACCACAAGTAATGATGATTAAAGGTGATAAAATCCAGAAATCCAATAAGAAATCGCTTAAAGCTAATGGCAAGGGAAATGATAAACAAGTTTATATCCATAAGCCTAAAAACCCTAAACCTTCTGCTAAAGAGCACCCAGCTAAGGATGACACCTGCCACCACTACAAAGAGGTGGGTCATTGTAAGAGGAATTGTCCTGCTTACCTTGCTGAGTTGATTAAGAAGAAGAAGCAAGTTGGCACTGCCAGTTCTTCAGATGTCTTCATAATAGAATTATATTAATTTCAACTAAATCAATGGGTGGTATGACACAAGTTGTTGGGTACCCATATATGTAATACAAAACAGTGGTCTTGGAGCTAAGAAAAGCTGAAAAAAGTAGAAGCAATTGGAAGTATAGACTATTAGTTTTACCTAATGGCCCTTTGTGATATGTTTATACAATTGTCCATTAAAGCACCTTCTATAACTAGAGGTTTGTTTCAGTTCACCTTGGTAGAAAATGGCTTTTTCCATCCAGTGTTTTACGGATTTTAGAATTTCAGTTTCTAAGAACAATGTGTTTTATTTTAATGATATTCCCAGTAATGGTATTTATGAAATTGATATGCATGATCTTGTACCAAATGTTAATTCTATTTATAATGTTAGCACTAAAAGAGCCAAACATAATTTGGACTCTACTTATCTATGGCACTGCCGTCTTGCTCATATAAGTAAGAAACGTATTGAAAAGCTGCAACAAGAAGGGCTTTTAAAATCAACAGATGATGAGTCATTTGATCAATGCGTATCTTGTTTATCGGGAAAGATGACAAGGAAATCGTTTCCACATCGTCCCGAAAGGGCGACTGATCTTCTTGGCATAATACTTACTCATGTGTGTGGTCCACTTAGACATGTGTCAAGACAAGGTGCTAGCTACTTCATTACATTCACAGATGATTATAGTCGTTATGGTTATGTTTATCTTCTTAAACATAAACATGAGGTCTTTGAAACGTTCAAAGTGTTTAAAAATGAAGTGGAAAATCAACTCGGGAAGACAATCAAGGCTCTTCTATCAGATCGAGGTGGCGAATACATAAGCTAAGAGTTTAAAGATTATCTTAAAGCATGTGAAATTGTCCAACAACTTACTCCTCCTTACACACCATAACATAATGGGGGTATTTGAAAGGAGAAATCGTACTTTGTTAGACATGGTTCGATCAATGATGAATCTTACAACTCTGCCGTTATCCTTTTGGGATTATGCTCTAGAGTCTGCAACACGCATTCTCAATATGGTTCCAACCAAGAAGGTTGATAAGACTCCATATGAATTATGGTATGGAAAAGTTCCTAATCTGTCTTACTTAAAGGTCTGGGGATGTGAGGCGCTTGTGAAGCGGGATACGCCTGACAAACTCCAACAAAGATCTGTTAAGTGTAACTTTATAGGATACTTAAAGGAAATAATGGGTTACTATTTTTTACTTCCCACCTGAAAACAAAATAGTTGTTGCGAGGTATGTTGAGTTCTTTGAGAAAAATCTCATAACTCAAGAAGTCAGTGGGAGGGCCATGGATCTTGAAGAAATTCAAGATGAAGATACATCACCTTCTAAAATCACTAGCGAAATTCCTATGGAGGTTGAAGGTTTTGAACCACCTCAAGAGGAAGTGATTCCGGTTCGTAGGTCCGAAAGGACACATCGAGCTCCAGATCGTTTATGTCTAAATGTAGAAGCGGAGGAGCATAGTCTAGGGGATCTTAATGAACCCACTAGCTATAAAGCCGCGATGTTAGATTCTAAATCTAATAAGTGGATCGATGCTATGAATGCGGAAATACAATCCATGATGGACAATTTGTATGTATACACGATACGTTAATGTAATAGAAAACAAATCCTAAAATAATGTTAAAAAAGCAAAAGGGATTCGCTACAATACATAATTTTATTTTGACATATATACATGGATGTTGTACCTTTTAACATGTTAGTAAGAGTAAAAGGTATGGTAACATGATATATCTTCTCATTTGGCCGTATCTGCATCTCACTTTCACTCAAAAAATACCCCTTCACTCATAACACACCCCTATCTCTTCACTTTGGCCTCACCACCCACAATTTTATTTTATTTTTTATTTTTCACACAAGCATAATTTTTTCATTAAAATTAAAAATACAATGCATAAACATAAAAACATACTAAACATAAAATAAAAATACGAAACATAAACAAATTAAAAGATATGAAACATAAAAATAAGAACTAAATTAAGCGTCTGGATATTTTCTTATTATTTCAGCTTGTTTCCTTTCAATGATGGCTCGTTTTGCTGGCGGCAACGAGGAATGATCAATCATGAGAAACTTCAGCTCTCTACACTGCAGCATCCCTAGTTCTTTGTGTCTCTTCACCTCGTACGCGGTTGAGGCAGCATCACATTTGCGTCTATAATCCTAAGATATAACCCCCGATATAGACTCTGATTGGCTCTCCCCGGTGCTCCCCCTGGCGCTCGATGTGTCAACCGATTTTTGCTTTTTCGGGGCCCGTTGTTTGCCGGCAGGACGCTCTCTTAGATCAGGACTAAACAACTGTAAAATTTCACATTTTTAGGTCATTTTACGACTTCATCTATTCCATTATTTATTTTTAGGCTTTTACGCGTTTACTTTTAATTTAAATCGTTTAGTTAAACCGCCTAAACTAAAAATAAGCATTTAGCGTAAACGGGCATCAAACAAATAAATGTTTACGTCAAGTAAGTGTTATAAAGTTATTAGGATGATAATTTATAACTTTACGCTTTTTATTTTTATTAGTTACATAAAACGTTCACGTAACACAATAAAACTACACTTTTGCAAGCATGGCAAACCATAAACCCATTTACACTTCAACAAATACCCACATTTATATCTAATACCAAAAAATATATTACAAACTTATGTAAACATGCATGTTAGCCGAATCTATACATAAACATATACATACACTTAAAATTAATTCCAAACCTCCATTAACACCTTTAAACAATTATACTTGTTATCCAATGGATCAACCCTCAATATATTATCACTTTGGTCTCTCTTTTCCCTGTGCTTGTGTTCGGCTGATAAAGGGGCAAAAGAGGAGACAAACAAGCATGTTAAGGCTTAATCACATCAACTCTTACACAAAGACAAGTTTGTCTTACAACACCATACCACCTTACAAGACCTATATTAACTTAAAACTCATAAAACCTTACCCTATGAGCTTGTGAAACCAGATACAATCTGACCACCCTTAATACCATTTATTGGTTTCATTAGATGGTATTCTTGCATATCTTAGCTATAAATAGAAACCATAAAGTAGAAGTAAATGCATACTTATCATTTATAAGCAAAATCACTTCATATTTTCTCTCCATCACCTCAAAACCCACTACTTGCGTTCCACACATACATACAATTTATATTTTTGATTTCTAAGGTATTCCAAGTGTACTAGGGTTGATATTAAACATATCTAAGGTGTTACAAATTGTTTTGGAAGCTTGGTTGGGTATTTATTCAAGGTTTATACAAGTAAAGGAATTAGGGTTTTCTTGAATAGAAACTAGGGTTCTTGGTTAATACTTGGGTTTAGATATTGTGTATCATCTTTTTGCATCTTCCTAAGGTCTTTTATAAACCTTAATCTCTTCAATATATCATCACCTATGTTTATTTTATAAAGTTTATAAAATAATTACACACTTGTTAAATTTAAATTTTATTTGTTCATGGTTAAAATAATGTTAAAAACATGAGAATATGTTTTACTTATGAATTTACAAGCAATGGATAAATTTATATAATTTATGGTTATTTATATAGTTTATATGAGTAAATAAATATAATGGACATGTTCTCGGACAAACTTGGACTATATTTGATGGACACAAATTAGAAGACTCAAATTATATCAAAGATGTGTTATTACATAAAGTAGAGGACTTGTAGTAATTTAATTAAGTTAAAAAGTGTATAAAACAAGTTTATAAACTTATTTATATAAAAACTTAAAACCTACTGTTTTAATTCGTGAAATAAAATATTTATTTTATATTTTATTAAAATAGTACATTTCATAAGCAATCCAAACATATAAAGAACTCAAAAATCCGAGTTATAACGAAGAGTTATAGAGTTTACGATAAAAAGTGATTTTATAAAAGTAGTTTTATAAAATCTAAAAATTTACAGATCTGATGAAAAATATATGATATTTTTCAGTGAAAGTACTTTTTACAAGGAATCCAAATACATAAGAAACTTGAAAAAACCAAATTATAATGGAGTTATCGAATTTACAAGTTTACGATATAAAGTATTTTTATAAAAACACGTTACTGTTCATAACAGTGAGTTTTTAGAAAATATTTTTCTTAGATAGAACTTTTAATTACGAAGACATGGATATAAGAATCAATAAAAAACCAAATTAAAACGAATGAGTTATGATTTTTACGAGATTACAACATTTAATTATATAAAAGTAGTTTTATATAACTTTACAGAAACAGTAAAAGTTATTGTTCATAAGTAGCTAAAATATTATAAATGTAATATTTTGATAGATTTTCTTAATACGAAACCGTGAGCATAAAGAACGTATAAAACGGAGTTAAAACGAAAAAGATGTAAGGTTTATAAAACCTTATGCACTATTTTTATGAAATCAATTAAACTAATTATATAATATCCTTATATAATTATATAAAGGTTTTAAAACTATTATTATTTATAAACGATCAATTGTTGGACAAGTATAACATTTTTACAAACACAAATACATGAACGTTTATTTTACAAAGTAAAAATTTATATTGTTTGATTTTATAAATTAAACAAACATGTTTAGGTGGTGATGTAACTATATAGAATTATATGTTGTGTTAGTTATTCAAAGTACATAGTACTCATACGACCTATATTTAATTAGGTTGCATTCGGACTATATGTTACGATTTTCATATTTGATTTATATATCAAATACATTCACTGAGGTGAGTTCATAGCCCCATGTTTTATAATTACAATGATTTGCAACTTTTGGGGTGAGAAACATGCATTGTTTTATAAATTAGACGCAAGTGTACATTTTAACATAATTACGTGTTTGCCTAAGTAGCGATAACCCACTGAGCCCATTATCATGAACTGTAAATTACTTGGTGTAAGCACGAATGCTATAAATAGATCTATTTGGGATTGACCTCCCCGTTCGGGTGAGTAGCGCTCACTATGCCGGTTTGTCAGACAACGAACGTATACCATGTCGGATTTGGGATGTTGCGGGTTAGAATATCATCAAGGGCAATGTAGGCTATTTATATTGCAATTCATACATGTCAAGCTTCAGTGTCATGAGCTTAGGGAAACGTAATTACTTTTTGTGATGTTTGCATCTATTGCATTATCATACACTTGGAAATCTTGCGGTCCTACATTATATTTACATAAACCTGTGAATTCACCAATTTTATGTTGACGTTTTAAAGCATGTTTTTCTCAGGTCAATAAGGTACAAGTTCAAGGGATACATTGATGGTCAATCATTTTGGGAGTCATGCATAAAGATTTAGAGGCATTACATTTTGAGGATATTTGTTATGTTCTAAAATCTTTTCATTTTCAAGATTGAACAAGTTAAGCCGTTGAGCTTTTGTATTAAACAATTTATGAAATCCAATGTATCATTTTCAAAATGACTCATTTAGAGGTCGTTATCTTATATTCTTGTGCTATTGATCTATGATGTAACGCTCCCAGACATTATTCCGATGCGACCCTATTTGGGCGTGTTACGACAGCTCTTGGAGATTATCTTCATCAATCGGCTCTGTCGCGTTCCATTTCGGATAATTTTTCAAAATATTCCACACGTGATCATATTGAAATTTTTTATTACCATATCGCTCCTTATAACTCGTCTTTGCATTCTCGACCAAGTAAGCATCACTTTCTCCGCTTTTACGTGTTAAATGTTTGTAAATAGCGTTGAACCTTTGGCAATCACCGTGCATCCTGGTCCATTTTCCCGTCATCATATTTTTGGTACGAGGAGGAGCTGTTGTTCGTGAGTTGAAATCTTGCATAATCAGGTTCCAATAAACGTCATTTTGTTGGTCTTTTCCGATATTGGCGTCCTGAGAGTGCTCGATCCAAGTCTCGGCTAGCAAACTTTCTTCGTTGCGATTCCAACGGGTAATCGCTCGCTTTGTTGCCATGTCATCATCATCGTCCTCGTCCAAATCGACAACGGGTTGTTTCCCCCTTTTTTTGTCTACGCCTTCCATCACGGGGATTTTTGGCTTGTGCTACTTTGAATTGTGGTTGTGATGGTTGTGGTGGAAAATATTGCGGTTGTGATGATTGTTGTGATAAAAGTTGTGGTGGAGTATTTCTTGGATTCGAGTAATTTTAGAAGCCGTATTGTTGTTGTTGATGATACGCCAATTGTGATTGATAAGCTTGATCGGGTGACAATTGCGTTCCAAAAGGAGGATACGGTGAGGAAGAATTTGAGTTTTGTGACCCCGGGGTCGACAGATTCGATTGTTGCGGGTTGGAGTTGAGAAGATGGGTAAAATAAACGGGTTCATTTGGTGGTTGAGACATTTTTTTTAGATGAGAAATTGAAAGTATATGAAGTTTTGGTAGAGAAGTGTGTGTTAAAATGTTAAAATGAAGTGTTATTTATAGTGAAAAGTGAGTATAAATTAAAAAAAAATTAAAATTAAAAAGTGACCATTGCCTCCCTTTTCCAACGGCTAACTCAATTTCCATTTTGTCGTCCTCTAACTCGTTTGGGCAACGAGATACCGAAAAAAATCAAGTGGCGAAGCCACCTAATGTGGTGGCGAGCAAAGTGGCGAAGCCACATAGGTTTTGGCGAGATACATCCGTTGCCATACCTTTTACTGGAAAGTTATTAATATGTGGATGTAAACGAATTTTAGTATATGTCAATCATTATTAAAAGCTACATAAATAATTCGATTCACTCACACTAGCATACTTAACCAAGATTTATAAAAGTAAAAGGATTTGTTTATACTTTATACAAGCACGTTAAACCAGATTCGCTAGTTAATAAATTATGAGTGGATGTGGAACATAAAGTGATAAAACAAGGACTATGGTAGAAAAGTGTGAGCTGTGAGGCCTAGGAAGTAGGAAGGCAACTTGATGAATCTTATATGGGTTGGTCCATTGGGCTAATTGATTAAATTGAAATGGTCAGTTTATTACATTATTAGACTATTAGAGTGAATACTAAACATACTGATCCATTAGGTTTTATAATTAAGATCTTGATTAGGTAGTCTAATGTGATTGGACCAACTTAGAACTAGCTTGGATGTGCTGCATAATCTATACTGGTATCTCTCTCCTATTAATTATTTAAATAATATATATTTATATGCACATTGTACAAGTTAATATAGCACGTCGGTTACAAAACTTGTCCAAAACCAAAAATCAAGTAGTACAACTTTACAAGCATATTGTATAAGCCTTTACAACACAAAATCCTAATGGATCAATAAAAAAACTTTTTTTGGTCTATTACACTAATGAATCAATAAAAACGCGTTTTGCACGCTAAAAGTTTTGATTACAGGTACCCGCCGCCGCAATGCGCGAGTACCCTGCTAGTTAATTAATGATAGATTTTGAAGCGAAATAATTTCCTATATATAACAAAAGGCAGGGGTCTTTAGTGCAGGTAACAACGATCATTAAGCTCCGGGACAAAAATAAAAAAATAAAAAAATTCAATAAACATTAATTATAGATTGTGAACAGTAAAATGAACAGTACTAACGGTCGTTACATAATGGTCGTTAGGTAACGACCGTTAATTTTTTTATTTTTATTAAAAAAAACTTTAATATTAAAAAAAAATACTCCAACAAAGATTTTACGTAACTGGTCCTTTATGTTCGTGAATTATCCTTTGGGTTATCAAGTTACGAGAATAGCCCCTGAAGTTATTCGTCGGTTGCAAAGTTAGTCCTTAACGTAAAACCTCGCGCTTTGCAGCGTAGCGCGGACGCAAAACCTCGTTAATATACAAAACCGGAATTTATAGATAATCTATCGAGAACTATATTCGTTCGAGTTTGTAATTGTGTTATTGTTTCGTGATGCAGGTTATATTCTTACAATGGTAAGACAAAATGAATAAAATCAACTACTCAAACATTAAAATAAAAAAAATAAAAAATCAAGTTAAAGTAAACGGTTTGAATTTTGAATAATGATCAACATTGTTAGTGCATGTTTACGTAGATGTGGGCAAAAAAATGTAAATAGATGATCTAGTAATGACTTTTTCTTTGTGAAGTTATATTTACCTTCTACCTCTAAAGGCTGGATGGAGTGGTGGTGGTAACCCACCTGACACATCAGCGCCACATCAGCTTTCTCTCTCCAAATAAAACTCATCTTACAACTCACATTTCAACCGTAATAAGAACTCACCTTACAACTAAAACTCACCTTACTCACTCTTTTTTTATTTAAATACTTTTATTCATAAACTAAAAAATAAATATTTACGTAAACGTAAACGTACGAAATTAATAAAAACGTTAACTAAATTAAAAACTTTTATTCATAAATTAAAAACATTACAGACTTCGAATATTAAAAAGACATTACAAATAAAGATTAAACTAAGCATTACGAGACAAGTGTTCAATCAAATCGCGTCGAAGGTTTTGATGTGCTTGTGCTGATCTGATCCAACGCATAACTTGTTGCACTTGTTCCTCGTTTCGTAACGAGTCGTCTGATTGATGCATTTCCTCCGGGAACCATTTGGGAGATATCGCATATTTTTTGTATTTTCGAATCATATTATGTAATATGATGCATGTGTACATCATATTAATAATCATCTCTTTTTTGAGCGCTCGTGTAGGATTGGCTAGTATGACCCATTTCTTTTTCAGAACACCAAAGGCTCGTTCGGCATCTTTCCTTGTCGATTCTTGCTTTTGCTTATACAAAATTCGCTTGTGGTTATCATCAGCTGGTTCTGAGATAGTCTTAACGAGTGGCGCCAATTCCGGGTATATCCCGTCAACAAGATAGTATCCACTTGGATAAGTTACGCCGTTAGCCACAAAAGGAATCTCTGGTGCTCGTCCGGTTTTGAGATCGTTAAATAAAGGTGATTGATATAAAACGTTGATGTCGTTGTTCGACCCAGCAACACCGAAGAAAGCATGCCATATCCATAAGTCTTGCGACGCAACAGCTTCAAGCAAAATGAAGGGATTCGGACCATGATCACGTCTAACGTATTGCGCTTTAAATGCGTACGGACAAGCGAACCACTCCCAATCCGTACAATCAAGGCTTCCTAACATCCCCGAAAACCCGTGCTTTTCTTCGTGATGCAAATATAGTTTTTCGACATCAGTCACCGTAGGTTTCCTCAAATACTCAGGCCCATAAATTTGCATAACAGATTCACAAAAATGATCAAGAGCCAGACGCGAACTTCTCTCGCTGATTTGCATATATTCATCTAGAAACTCGGCATGAACACCGTATGCCAATTGACGAATTGCAGATGTGCACTTTAGCAACCCGGAAATGCCTTCTTTTCCGGTACAATCAAAATTATTACGAAAGAATGGATCGTGATCAATTACAGCAGTAACTATCTCGTTGAAAAGAGGGCGAGCCATTCGGAACGTCTTCCGAAATTTTACTTCATCGTACATCGGTTCGTCGCTAAAAAAAGCGGCGACTAAACGATCATGAGCACCATAACGATCTCGAGTTATGTGGTTTCTTGTCACTCGGTTTGCTCGGCGTCTATTCTTAATAAACGCAATCGCTCGTTTAATAAAAGTCTTCTTACGGCTAGTAACTTCTTCTTCTCCGTCTAAATCTATGCCCATAAACGTATACGAATTCATTTTGCGTAAATGAGAAATGTGAGAAGTGTTTATAAAAGGAGAGAGTTTTGTATAAAATGAAAGAGTTGTGTTTAAAAATGGGTGAAGTAGTGGGTATTTATAAGTAAAAAGTAGGGTTTTTAATTTTTTTTATACAACGGATAGAATAGAAGGGGGCCCCACATTTTTTTAAACTCACACTCGGTGAGTATGTGACATAGTCCACCAAATTTTCGAACGAAACTCACCTCACTTTTTAAACTCACCGAGGTGAGTTTTACCACCGGAGTGGCAACTCGCGCGCGACTTCATAAGCCACCGAGGTGAGTTTTGCCAAACTCACCTCCACTCCGTCCAGCCTAACAATGTTGAGGAAACGAAATTGTGAATTGTTCATCAATAAAATAAAAATGTTATGTTTATCAAAGAATACAAAAAAGTGTGTTATTCTTATGGGTAAATGTCATTTATTGCCAACATATGAGGTTGATGTATACACAGGAGTAGCAGGGTTTGTGGACAACCATTTAAGTGCAACACTGCATAAAATTTCTTAAGATTTTATAGTCTTGCCTTATCAATGAATCCATGATACGTATTAATGAGAAATAGCTGATAGTCCTAGCTTCTCCTTTTATTGCTTTTTATTGTTTGTGTTTAGCGGATCAAGAAGTAAATTAATTAGTAGTAATTTTATATAACATAGTTTAGGTGGTCTTAAGTGTGACGTTGTAAGTTTAGATTTGATTAGACTGGTATTAGGAAGTATTTATCTGTCCTTGCAATTGGCCAGTTGTTGTCACCTATTTCGACTCTGGATATGTTATACCCCTCGTATCTATATAAATAGAGAAGGTGAGGTTTGCTAGTTTACATTAAGGTCTTCTTCCGAGTTGTATATAGTTTATTAGGATTGTAATAAAGGTTTGGTACGAGGGTATAACGTATGCATATATTTTTTAGTTCTTTGTAGTCTCTCGTGTTTGAAACTTGTTCGCGATCTAGCGTTCCGCGATCGAACTTCGGGTTTGTTGTCGTTATTTTCCAACAAGTGGTATCAGATCCAGGTTAGTTGTGGTCTCCGAAGATCGAGTACTAGATCGAGGTTTCGAATTCGTTCGAGGTATCGAGGTTCGGTTTCGAATCGGCTTTTGAAGTTGCGATCGGTCGAGAAGTCTCTTAAAGGTGACGTGAGGGTTTTTGCAAAACAAAGTGATTAATATAATTTTTTTCACATCTCATGTGATATACTACAAAGTTGACAAGATTATTTTGTTTCTTTCTATGAGGTTTTATGAATAGTTAAGATTCTTGTTTCGATCGTTTTTGAATTTATAAAACAACTTCGAAACGGTTTGGATTATTTTTGAATTAGATAAAAGTTATAGGTTATTTGTTGTTGCGGTTTTTCTTGTGGTTCAAGTTTCGATCGTGGTTTGCTTGGGTTTCAAGTTAACGATCGAGTTTATTTGTTTGAAATCAAGGGTTTAGGGTTTTTCTAATTAATTCGATTTGCAAGAAGGGTTTTTTTTAGCAACAACGGGTTTATTGCACACGGCTTGTGAGGCTTGTCGATAAAGTTGGTTAAAAACAACTTGACAAGGTTTTTAGCAAGGAAAATAAGAATGTCTAGTTCGATAACTAGGTTTGACATCGAAAAATTCGATAGGAATAATGACTTTGGGTTATGGCAAATAAAGATGCGTGCTTTAATGGTACAACAAGGATGTGATGCTGCATTAGAGACATTACTCGCGGACATGGAAGCAGGAAAAAAGACTGCTTTGATGAAGAAGGCATACAGTACCTTGATTTTATGCTTGGGAGACCGGGTTTTACGGGAAGTTACCAAGGAAACATCTGCTGCAGGAATTTGGACGAAGTTGAGTAGTCTGTTTATGACTAAGTCCTTAATAAATAGACGGTATCTAAAGAAGAAGTTGTACACGTACTATATGAGTCCAGGTACGAAACTAGGTGATCATATAGATGAGTTTAATAAGTTGATACTTGATTTGGCGAATATTGATATCGAGATTGAGGATGAAGATCAGACACTTATGTTACTTACATCGTTGCCATCATCTTACGAAAATTTTGTGGAGACATTGTTGTATGGTAGGGAATCCTTGACAATGGAGGATGTTCTAGCGACTCTGAATTCAAAGGAGTTGAAGAAAAGAACTGAAGGCACAAAGGAAGTAACCGGTGACGGGTTATATGTAAGGGGAAGGTCAAATCATTCAGGTAAAGCTCATTCTGGTGAAAGTTCACGGTTTAAGTCAAAGGGTGGAACTGGTAAACTCAAGTGCTTCAAATGTCATTTAGAGGGTCATCTGAAGAAAGACTGTCCAATGAAGAAGTCAAGTGAGTTCGTCAAGAAGGGTAAGCATGATCAGGATATTGATTCTTCTGATGACGAGGGTAACGCCTACTTTGGAGAAGCCTTAGTGGTAGTCGGGAATGATGAGATGACTGAAATGGTAATGGATTCAGATGGGTCTTATCATATGACACACATGAGGGATTTCTTGTATGACTCCAAGGGTTTTGATGGTGGTTCGGTTTAGTTAGGTGATAAAGGGACATGCACTATCAAAGGGACATGGAAAGTGAAGATACAGTTGCATGATGGATCAAGCTTTATACTGGAAGATGTCAGGTATGTTCCAGGGTTAAGAAGAAGTTTGATTTCATTGGGTACTCTTTTTGTAAAGATGCAGATGGGTAGAATCAAGGTGATTAAAGGTTTTCGGGTTATGATTACTGAGATCAGGAAAAAGAACTGTGTGTATACTTTAGAAGCAAAAGTGATGACTTTTGGTGTACAAAAGCATGGAGGTTCAAAACAAGTTAGATGCAAACAACTTGGTTCTAAACAACTTGGTCCTGGTGTTGAAACAGGAGTCCATAGAGTACAGGTTGAAAAACGTATTTGGTTTGAGGTGGAACTGTAGGGAGCTCAAGAGGATCATGAAGCTGAGGTTTTTCAGGATAGTAACGATGATGCTGCAGTGGCTCAAAGACGGTTGAAGGACAAGCAACTTAAAGAAAAGACAAACATGGGCTGCTTGGTAAAGGAGCAGGAAAAGGTATACCTTGACATAAAGGTGGGGGCAAAAATTATGGTAACCGAAGTACTTAGTCAAGAGGGTGCAGAGGTTAATGTTGTTGAAAAGAAGAAAGTGAAGGAGTCTATAAAAGCTAATCTAGGGAAATTACTGAAGTACAATGCCTGGTCGACAAGGTGGTCCCCGATTCGAGGTTCCAACATGAGGAAAATATGGTGAGTATCGGTTATGTTTAAGTGTTACTCCTAAGGTGGAAATTGTAGAAAAATTAGTAGTAAACTTAAACATAGTTTAGGGACTTAAGTGTACGTTGTAATATAGATTACGATTAGACTAGAACTAGGAAGTGTTTATCTTGCCTTGCAAGGCAAGATGTTTCCTATTCGACTTAGGATAGGTTTCTACCCCCTCATCTTTATAGATAGAGATGAGGGGGGATGCTAGTCATTCATTCTTCTTCCTCGTTGTAATAGATTTATTAGGGATTTAATGAAGGTTTGGTACGAGGGTATAACATGTGCATATATTTGTCGGTTCTTTGTAGTTATAACAACAACACTAACTTTACCCAGATATTACTTTACCAGGGTAAAAACCTTTTACGCAAAAGAAAAAAAACTTTACCCAGACATATTTATCTTCACACATATATAAATATCACTCTCGAATAGCAATTTTAAGGCCACATGCTGCAAATAAAACTTACTAGCAGAAAGTCGATATTCTTTTCAAAGGTAACAACGAAAATCAAGATACTTGGCTTGGAGCTTTATAGTTCATTTTAAAGTATAAATGTTTAGTTACACATTTAACCAAACACTGATAAACCTAAAAAATAGAACCTAAATCTTTTTTACAAAAAAAATAATGATATTAAGACCCTTTTGAAACACAAACCTGGCGAAACAAACCTAATCTTGATCCACTAATTTCACACACGCGGCCCTCCTAAGCATCTCTGCCTACTAAGATTTTATAAGTATATAAGAAAAAAATGACCGCAAATGTTTATAAAATAAAATTTAATACAGGAAGTAAAATTGACATGTTCGGGTGAAACGTGAGCATCAAAATCGTTGATAAGATGCTTGTAGCTGTGAAGTTTTTTGTAGTTTCCATCATCAGACATCGTTTTAAGAAGCGTATCATGTCTTTGTTAAAGGCGACTCGAGTATGATGTAACCAAATCACTAAATATCAATGAAAGAACATATATTATTCACAAAACAAAAAGAAATTGTAAGTGTTAGCTTGAGATTTTCCCAAACCTAAAAGATGCAGCATACTTGATGAATAATGTAACGCATGGGGTTTTTTCTAAAACTTTCAATTATGTATTATTATCGAATAATGTATAAACAAATTACCGTTTACTATATAATTTTACTTGTTGGATCAAAAATAAGAAATCTATTAAACTTGAATGTATTTGTGAGATTTTACCGTTTGATTCTATTTTTGGTTTATTACTAATGAAATATAAGTGAACCTAACCACTTTAACTCCTAACAACTTAAGTATTCTCAACATATAAAAAACAACCATGGGATAATAATGTTAACCCTAGTACATGCAAAATTGGTAAGAACAACCTCATACTCTTTACGGATCTTGACATTGGCCAAACCCAATCAACTCTCTTATGTCTTAAAATTACGTACATATATTGTAAAAGATTTTTGTTAGATGAAATATTTAGTTTTGTTTAAGTAACATGCATGTTGAGGTTTATGTTATTTAAATTTTTTGTTTAATATACATGGGGCATATGAAAAATTATACTTGTTCGATGTTTAGTTACCATTCAGAACAATCAACGCGGGCCTGTTTATTTTCAAATATGCTATATGTCAACTTAAACATCATGAATCCTTATTCACACTTATAAATAAATAAATAAATAAGGAATAAGAACATAACCAAGTTTAATTAGCATTTGAAAACACTTAGGCGTGACTTTTTACCAATTTGGCCTATCTATTCACAAATGTTTCTACTTCAACTAAGTTTTGTAATTGTAAAATGCATCTCAAAATTTACCCCCTTTAAGCAAATGAAACAACGCACATCACAAAATGGGTGAAATGACCAGACCATGTCTGGCGACAAATTGCATTGGAGAAGGCCTCGTTACCAATTAGAGGTGACCCAAAAGTGACACAACCAATTAGAAATATATATTTTTGTTTTCTTATGTATTTCTCGAGCAGTGTAGAAAAACATGCTAAATCACCACCATATAAATGTCCTGTGAATAATATATTTTTCTTGTCTACCAAGACATCTTTCTTTACCTGAAAATTCACAGTTTGACTTTGAGTCAAAGTTCTAGCTTTTTTTGAATTCAATTTCTTGAAAGCATAATTGATAAAAATATCGCATATCATTTAGATTCTTTGTTGAAATCTTAACCCTAAGCTTTTTAGATCCCTTAAAGTTTCAAAGAATCCATTATCGATCTTAAAGTTCAAAAGCATGCCCCTTGACTAGAAAAACAGAAACTAAGGGGGCGTTTGGTTCACCAGTTTAAAAAACATGTATTTAAAATCTTGGGGTATTATAAACCCTGAAGTGTTTTAAACCTTGGTATTTGAAGCTCTAAATCATGTTTGGTTGACACAAAACACATAACAAGATTTGGCACATAAATCAGGTTAAATTACAAATATATCCCTCAAGTTATCTTCTTTGTTTGTTCAATATTGCAGTGCCCTGTTCTTCCATGGTGCATTTTTATCACAACATGATCCATTTTCTATGAGTTATTCTTCAAAATTGTTTATATTGAACCATTAGCCATGTCTGTTAAAAAAAACCATTAGCCATGAATTATATCAAAGACACACAAATTTGAACAACAGACATAGGCTTGCAAAAAAGAATCAACTAACTTTTGTTTAGATCTCTTAAAATTAAACCAACTCAAAGTGATAAAAAACATCAACAATAAGATCGAAGCAATCACAAAGCTATGAATTAAAATACTATCACTCATTTAGCTTAAATTCCTAAAATCTAACGAAACCTTAAAACCAAAATTAAAGGAGTTAATAAGAACATAGAATAAATCAAACGGATCAAAAATAAAATTAAACAATTACAATTGATTACATTTGATATATCATCTATGCAAAGAATCCATTATACCAAGGGGAGGATAAGAAATAGTGAGAAAGGAGGTCTGGATGAAGAAAAGAAAATGGGTTAAAGAGAAAGAGGTGTTACTTATGTGGGGTACTGGGGTCAATCTTGTCCACTACATACCAATATAACTTCTTTTTTTAAAAACGTCCCTTGTCCAGTGAGTTAAGAAACCACCACTTGTTGTATTTTAAGTATAAAAACTTTTCACCTTAAATTGCAACCAAACACCTATATTCCCTATTTTTAATCTCAAATACCCCCAAACCCTTTAAAGTTCGCCTAACCAAACAGCCCCTAAACGTATTCACTTAATGTGTGAATCGTTATCACGATAACCATCTAAGTATGCGTCGGGAAAAACTATTTATCAAGTTGTAGACATTAAATGTAAAGTGAGTTAATGTTAACCCGTTGACCCTTTCGACCCATTTGACCTATTCCCTTTTCAGCTAAATTGTGTGATATGATTCATTTAAGATATAACCAAATACAAATTAACTCATGTTTCGTGAATGAGTAAATCGGTTGCACTTAAGATCTTATAAACATCTGAAATAATATACTCAACCAAAATTTTTTAATAAAAACATTTTGAAAAACAAAAAGTCAACTGTATCTCAGCTTTGAACCATGGTTCACTCAAAAGATCCTGAAGCTTTGGAATAATTGCTTTGTTAACTATTGAGATGTGTTCACAATCCCTATTGCAATAATACTATCTTGGTTGAAGACATGATGAAGTCCTTTCCCATTTGCTTGTTGTCTAAGGCCTCCAAGAACAAATCATGGTTATGGCATCATCGTTTAAACCACTTAAACTTCGGTACCATCAATAACCTTGCATGAAAGGACTTAGTCAGAGGTTTACCTAGATTGAAGTTTGAGAAAGATCATCTTTGCTCCGCATGTCAACTAGGAAAGAGCAAAAAGCATACCTACAAACCCAAAACCAAAAACACCAACTTGGAAGTTCTTAATACCCTTCATATGGATTTATGTAGACCGATGCGAGTGCAAATAATTAATGGGAAGAAATACATCTTAGTCATCGTTGATGATTATTCTCGGTTTACTTTGGTTATGTTTTTGAGATCGAAAGATAAAACCCCATAGGTCGTCATTAAATTTCTAAAGCAAATACAAGTCGGTCTCAACAAAACAATTAGGTACATCCGTACCGATAATGGCACATAATTTGTCAATAAAGATTTGACTGCATATTATGAACGTGTTGGCATTTTTCACCAAAAGACAGTTCTACGGACTCTGGTATGTGCTTAATTACACATACCTTTTACCTTTAAAAACAAGCTAAAATAACCAAAAACGGACTTAAAATGCCAAATATACGCTTGTTTTGCTAATTGTATTGTGCAGGAACGGATAACTAAGAAAAGGACGAAAAACAAAGCCAAAATGACAAAACCGGACTCAGAATGGAAAAGACTGTGAAAGACAAAGCCAAATCGAAGCCGAAAAGTCAATCAAGTCAAAAAGTCAACAGAAAAGTCAACTGGTCAAAGTCAAAGTCAACCCAAGTCAACCCCGAGGCCAAAAGTCAAAGAAATATAAGTTTAGGGACTGAAATTGTAAATCCCTAAACTTAGATTTAAAGAAGAAAAGAGGAGAAAAGAAGACAAGGGTGCAATCTGCCATTTCTGCAAAGTTACACTACAAGGGCCAAAGCTGGCAAGTCCATTAAACTTATACACCAAGGACGTGTACTGAAAGAAGTTATATAACTTTTGGGGACTTAACTTGCCAAGTCCCCAAAGTTATTTGACAACAAGGACGTACGGTGCAAAGTGACATAACACTTTGGAGGACCAACTTTGCCAATTCGCTCAAAACTTTGCCTGTCACCCCCAACCTCTATAACACTTTTTCCCGCCCAAAACAAAGTACAAAATTCACGGGTTTATAAACCCATTTTTACCCTGTAGATTACCACCACCACCATGGGTAATCACTTTCCCCCCCCCCCCTCCACTAACTTTCCCAGCTGTGAGATTGCCAAGTTGGCAATCCCACATCTCCCAAAGCTTATTTCGACGACCAAGATGACCCAAGAAAGATTGAAGGCCAGGATTTGTTTGCTTTTCCCCTCACACAACAAACACAACCCTTTTGTGTGTCTACAAACAAGCACAACAGCAAGAGAGAAAAGAGCAAGACTCGAGTCGAATCTTTCCTATTTAAAGCTTTGTAAAGCCATTGTGGCGAGGAAGTAGTTTTTAGTGTAGTTTTTAAAAATAGTTTAATTGTCTTTAAGCTACTTTCTTTTATGTACTTATAATTCTCAGTTTTAATGAAAATTTAAGCCGTTTTCACTCATTAAGCTCTCAATAAGCTCTTTTGAGCTTATTCCTGTTCATAAGCTCAAATTTAGTTAAAATTTGATAATTGTCATTCATTTACTCATTTTAATCAAGTTACAATAAGATCATGATTACTTAAGTGAATTTGAGTTCATTTTGAAAGCACCAAGGATTAATAAGCTCTTAAAAGCTTATTGAGCTTTTGGCTCAGGTTTAGAGGCTAAGGAGCCAATAGGTTTGTTTTCTCTAAAGCCACTCACTCTACAAGAGTGGCTTAGTGCTGAGACTACAACTTCAGGTTTTAACTTCCTATATTTCATTTTAACAAATTCTGGGCTTAGCTGTAATCTCACGTAGCTTATTTCCTTTGTGTTCTTAGTGTCTTAATACTGTCTAGACTTGTTTAGTTAGTTTTAATATGCATTTATTTCAAATTTTTGTAGCTAAGATTCATCTAGTTTTCATAGTCTTCATTTCTGTCATCATTAAGTCTAATAGCCTAGTAGAGTAACTAGCTTATTTTTATACATAAGCTAAGCATTTTAGTTTTAAAATAGCTTAAGTAGGTCATTTTAAGTAGAAGTAGATAAAATGTTTTAGCTGTTTTAGTTTTTTTTTAAAATAGTTTTTGAGTACTAATAGTTTGGGACAGTAGACTTAAAGGGGTGGTGTTTGGGTCAACCACCTTAAAAATGGGTCAAATGCTTTTTTTTTTTTGTGTTTGGGGTTGGGTGTTACCATTAGCTTGTTTTTGCTTAGGGTTGGTTAGTTTCAACGGTTTTTTAAGTTTTTTAGATTTTGAAAATTGGTTTTTCACAAAGTTGTATGATAGTATTTTGAAAATTTCAGGTTCTTTGTCGTATAGTCGTGTTTTAAGAAAACACCAAGTGCTTATTTAGTTAAGCACTTGGATTTTGAGTGTTGTGTCAAAAAAGTGTGCATTTTGTGTGTGTTAAAGAGCTGCCAAAACCATCTTTGGTCTTTTGACTTTATAAGTCAAAAATCACCAAGCCTTTTGGTGGCAGTTTTAAAAACCCAACACCTTTCTTCATCATCAAAATCAGCAAGTAAAAATGATTTTTAAAAAGGCTCAATTTGTGCCACAGCTGTTTTTATCTAGTGTACTCATCTATTTTCAGTTTTCTTTCCAATTAGAGCTTATTTGACATCTTTTATAAGCTTGTCAAAATAAGCCACTCAAGTCTCGCTTAATCTCCCCTGTGCAAGGGAGATTTTATAGCCCCTTTTTCTTTGTCCTTTTGTGTTCTTAAAGCCCAAGTTTTTTGCTTATTTCAAGAGTCTATAAGCTCTTGTATAAGCCTTCCAAGTTTCAGGTCTTAAGGAGCTTATTTGTTGGCTTATTTTTAAGCCCAAACTTGTTTGTTGACTGTTTTTACATGATTTAGGTATAGGGATTACTTAATTTTCATTTTTGCTTATTCAGCTTATGTAATAAGCTATTTGTTGTCCACTAACAGCTTAATGATTATTTAGTTAGTTGTTAAGTTTGTTTAGTTTCGCCTTTTTCCAAGCTTTTTTATTTCCAAACTTAGCTCTTTAGCCCTTTAAGCTTTGTTTAAGCTTTCCTGTCATCATAAGCTGTTGCAGCTTATTAGTCTAAGCTTTAAGCCTTTTTGGCTTACCTAGGTTTAGATTAAGCCCTTTTGCTTATTTTCCCTTAGTCCTAGCTTAAACGACCAACACAAGCCAAATGACTTAGTTTTTCAAGCTTTTAAGCCCTTTAAGCATTTCTGCCAACTTTAAGCTTATTTTTCAGCTTATTAAGGGCTTTTCAGAAAAAGTTGTAGAAGACAAAGTTGTTAAGCCCCACGAGCTTAACAACTTTGCTTCTTTGAGTTTTCGAAAAAAAAAGGGGAAAGACAATTGGTCCGGGTGAGCAAGACTCGAACCCGGGACCAATCGATACGATCCCCTTTATAACTCACACTCTTACCACTGCGCCCTTGGGTCTTTTTCGTTAAAGACTCAAGGGCCTAGTTATTTAAGGTGGTTTTCGGCTAATAAGCTTATAAGCTGTACACAGCTTATTCGGGCTTATTTTTTAAGCCAATTTTGCTCTTTTTATTTTTCGTAGGACTGTTACAGTATAAAGTATTTTTGGTAAATTTTTCAGAATTTTTCGAAATAGTTTAATATTTTTTATGATTTAATTTAGTTAAAAGTTAATTTAATTCATAAAAAATACAAAAATTATCAAAAAAATATTTTGCTTTTTTAGAAAATTTTCTTTTGTCATATAGTTTGTAGGAAAAATTTGAAAATTTTCGTTTTTTAGGGTTCATTTTACAAACTTTATTTACTTTTTAAAGAACGCGTCCGGGTCGTGGTTATTTTGTTTTGACTCGTTTTTGGGTCAAACGAACTCCGTTTTCGGTCTAGTCTTTTTCATTCTTCGTTATTTGATCCCTAGAGTAGTTTAGAAGCAAAAATTTCTTCGTAGGGTTATTTTTAAAGATTTTAGGTTTTTCCCCCTTTGTTCGGGATTCGGGCTCTCGTTTTTCAGCTTAATTTAGTAATTTTTAGGATTTTATTAAACGTTTTTGTTTGTCATTGATTAATTTGACTTTTTCAATCTCTCAAACCAATTCCTTCCTTCAAACTCGAATCTTCGACTGTATCGATTTTCCATTCCAGCCTCGTTGGGGATAAACGACCCGGGAACATTCTATACTGCTTCCTGGCATCATTGATTTGTGTTTTTGTTTCTTTTCTACTATTATATATTTTATTATTTATAATATATATATAGTTTAAAAAGAAGAACTAAAAATTATTAATCAGTGTGATTTGGAGAAGAATGAGAAACAAGAATAATGTTGACTAAGGCATGAGATAACACTGGAACAATCACAACAAGGTGTTAGTAATGATGTCTTAGTAAACATTGAATGGGTTGAAGAATGAAAAAGAAATGTAAGGATAAAGGGTGTAAAGAAAGAAGCCCTCCATACAACTTAAGGTAGAAATCGGGTCAATACATATGCTATCAGTCTTTACAAAGATGAATTCTGGTATTAAAGAAAGACATCATGGACCCAGTGATGCACTGCACAACCTTTCCCAGCCATTCAAGTTTCTCTCAAAAGTTACTTATCTCATTTGTCACGGAGATCAACACGACTTCTATTGAGTTTCTCACTCCGAGTTAGTTGATATTGAAAAGGTGGCAGTCAGCTCCAGCCTCCGGTCAATAAAACCAAAACGCACTAATCGAGTCTAGAGCCAAGAGATCAAACATAAATCTCATTAGGACACATTTCATGATAAACACTTGTTATTCAACATCTAGAACACAAGTGATAACAAAGAGTCCTACACATTATTCTTGTGATTTTGCTAGAACATTCAGAGTGATACTCTTTAGTATTCACAATGACGAATGGAAATCCTTCTAGTGTCATCATCAAACAACACTGCGGTAGGTGACTTGTGAGATTCTATAATAATAAAGCTTGTGTCAACTGGATATTGATTTTGGTCCAGTAAATGAATTGATGACTCAATCAGTAAGACAATAACTAACTAATTCACTCTTATCGTGTTGTCTGCTTTGAGACATTCCGATAATGAGAACAAGCTAGTATAGCTGGAAATCATGTCAAGGAGGTTCTTTAAATCTACCCGATAACAGGTATAATATTTATACTGTAAAGCAGAGAACCGGAGGTTTACTTAATCGAACTTCGACGAATGATAAAGCCATATTCGTCTATATCTGTTATTTATTACTAACATAATTATAGGTCTAGACGATGGCATAACTACCCCATTCCAGCTGAATCGGATTTATAACACATGCTCATGTTCGATCGACAAATATAAAGACATGATGAAAGCTCAAGTACATGCTACTAAAGTCTTCCACGACTCTGATGTTCAAGATCTTCCTTAATGATATCAAGATTATCAAGACAAAGACTGCCAAAGGGGATTTTAGCAAGCTTTCAAGATGATGCATAGTATAAGCATGTTGGTCAAGACACAAGATTGCAAGATGGCAAAGACGATAAAGACATACAAGGAAAAGATTTAAAGATCTCGGATTAAACTACAAAGAAAAAGACAATGACAAAATCTCAAGATTAAAGATTATACATTATGAAGGAACAAGCCTACAACAAAGATAATGACCAAGACTCAAGAGCTCAACGACACTACAATTTCAATGACCTTACTTCGGGGGATTGTTAGCCTCAAATACTGAGTCGACAATAGAAGTATCAGTCATTCAACAAAGTAGTCACGGTCATTATTAAATGTACGTTGTAATAGGCTAGAAAGAGAACCGGGCTCATTATGTAATCTAATATTGTACGCGTTGTGGGCTTAAGCCCAACCAAAACCCGAGACCGGCCTGACTCAAGAAATCCTAGGCGTCATACATTGCACTAGGAGTATAAATACCACTCTCCACTCAAGGAGAGGGGTTTGTTGTCTCATTTCTCTTTTTTGTGATAATCCAAACATCCTTCTTCTCTTTTCTTTCTTTCTTCTTCCTCTTCGCTTACTTGTGCTTATTCGATTATTATACATATTGTGGAAGTGAATCATGGTTTAGATAGGGATAACAATATGTATTAAGATAATTTAATTTTATGGTTTTTAATTATGTTAAACTTATGATAAAAGTGTTTTATTTCATGTTTATACAAGCTACTTATTCATCATGTTATTATAGTTTAATATATACTTTAAACAACGAATAATAAAAACTATTCAAGCAATTATAAAAAAAATAAACAACATTATTTTATTTAGATTCAGACATTATAATCACTTCTTACCAGTAACATATGATAGTCAGATTAAAACTTAAAACATCTTAATCAAACAAACATACCCTTAGTTTTTTCTTTAAGGAAAGTTACATGTAGTGCTATTCTTCGTGTTTGGGCCAGTAGGTGTTGAATTGGGGTTACTTAAGTCAAACCTGGATTTACATAGGTCCAGACAAAGTAAAACATAGAAACTATAGATTAGTCGATGTTATTGGTTATTTTTTCTTTACACCGAGTCACCGACCAGGACTTGATTTATATGTATAACAAGCATGGTACCCGCGCGTTGCTGCGGGGCTGCTTGTATTATGTTGGTTTTATAAAGACAATTTTTGTTGTTATATGTTTGTTTCTTAACTGCAGAATAAAGAAATGAAATACAAAGAGAATTTCAAAGGGAAAATTCTAAAATTTATTGAACTACTTTTGCCAAAAGCCTTGTACAGGGTCTCAACAACTTTTGGCAGTCAAGATGCTGGCTTCTTGTATACATATGAGGGAGTAATTTAAAGATTTAGATTGCTATATCAAAACTACAATAACAATCCATCATTCATATATCGGATTACATAAAATGCGAATTACATATTTACTCATGGGCATTGTGTTTCTTAATATTGTGAGTGGACACTATCAGATCATTCACAACAAACTGCATTCATTTGATCTTAATCAATCATTTATAAACATTGAACCAGCCAATTAAACTTAAAACATTTATGAATCAATAAAAGTTTTATAGAAAATTGTAAGTACCTAGTGGAGTATTTTGTTGGTAACTTGGTATTTGGTCTGAACAAAAAAGCGTACGACCTCAACCGCATCACATGCCGCTTTAACTTCCATGACCACAACTCCAAAAGCTTTCTCCCTATGACGTCTGCATACGCATCCATTCATCACTTCACAACGGCAACTCACAAAACCGCTTTCTTGAGTTTCTCATCTGCTAAAGTAGAAAATCAGTATTAAGAAATGCTTGTTTCACAAAGTTTAATATCATTAAAATGAGAACCTGCACTCACATATACGGTCATATAACTCGTGTACATTACTGTTGCCACTATATAAAAACAAAGATTCAGGGGTATTACCCACATCAGATAGTGAAACAGTGCTTCTAGTCTACATTAATTTAACGGTACCATTAATATGATTTATAATAAACTATTAAATAATAGAAAACGCATCAAAATAACCTGAAAACAGAATCTATAGTAAGAGGTACGTGTTGACAAACTTTTAATTGCTGTTAAAAGTAAGCTCATATAGCAGCTTTGGCGAGAATAATGGAAATTTATGTAAAAAACGCGGGTCAAGGGAACAAAATAACTAACATACATATATGACACTGTTCCTTAAACATGGGAACATAGCGTATCACGGAAATCCCTCTCATCGAATTAACGTTCATTAGATTATATGGTTATGTGAAGAGAACCAAGCCAAGGTGTCGCACAGTCCACATACATATATATCATATCTATTTATTCTGTCAATGGTATTGTGTGTATAAGGCTCAGATAGGTTGAGAACCGAAAAAAGCGGATACATCCGCCCTTGGCAGCAAACTGATGTATTTGCATGCAAGAGGCGAATGATCATAGCTTTAATCGTCTATTTTTAGATTCATCACGGCCCCTTATAATGAATGTGACAATTATTCTCAGCCCGCAGAAACTGACTGAATGCTAAAAAAGCCAAGAAAATGGCCAATCAAAACGAAGTTGTTTCTGGGTCCGATCAGCCTAATGAAACCGTTATCTCTTATTTTGGTCCATTGGTATTAGTGGCCTATGTGTGCTAGATTTGGTTCAGATCGAAAGAACAAGCAGATTACATCCGCCTTGGGTGTATACCGAATGGTTTTGCCTTGCGAAGACGTTGATGTTCACAGCCTTACGAACCTCTTTATAATTATCACAACTCATATATAAAGATCAGCATCATTTTTTAGAATCGAAGTAAAATGGATTTCATTCTTACGTAGAATGCAAGCATGACTCATCAAAGCATCACATCGACAAGAGCAATATTGCAACTAAGATAGCCTCAAAAGTGCTCGAAAGATGTGTGTTGTCTTGCCTGCAAAAAAATAAACAACAGGTTGCAAGATTTGCTCTTTCGATGATTTGTATTCCATAAATCAGAAACAGTAGGGCAAAGGGGGATCAAATTCCGACAAAAAAATTGTTATGGCGCATCAATGTTGCATAGAGTGAAGTACGAATCATAGGTTGGCACATTTGCTATGTCTCAAAATAAAATATAACTGCGAACAACCTTAAATAACCACAACCTGAATCAAAAGCCTTTAATCATCAGTTACTTAGGACTCTTGTCTAGGAAATTTTTGATGGGCGCAGATAAGAGCTTCATTTTTTTGAATCCATGCGTATCGTGGTGCATACTGTAGTGTAGCACTCGCATAGTAAGCTCGTTCATCTTCATCTTTGCCACACCATAAGTGTTTATGAGTGTCTCATAGTAACACCGTGATCTGGTTTCACATATAACAATAGCTAGTATTGTAGTCTTTTTCAATTGCGTTTCCTATGGCTCAGACCAAACTTGGCAGCAAGAACCGATTTGGTTGGTGTTGCGTTGCAAGTACATAATGCTGAAGTTCAACATCCTCCATATATCAAAGCTCGCATCTCTTGTAACCTCAGCATCGCCTGCAATCAATATAAGAGGGAATATAAGGTGTTAGTCGATTCAAATTGGCAAGATAGGGCGTGATTAAGCTTAGTCGTACTTACCAAAATAGTCAAAGGGCATTTAATTTGTTACACCTCAAATAAGTGCAACGGTAGTGAATGATACTTTGATTTAGTAAACATGCCGTTCTTTGAACAAAAGGACACACTACTAAATGCTACTGGCCGAATGAAACTGGGAACGTTAAGTTGTGAACACAAAAAAGAAGCAGGCTTGTGGCATTTTCCTACATGCTCCATAGTAAACAGGTTGCAAATTTTCATATATTGGCCCGATATCATCAGGCATGGTTGCAAAACCTGAATTGGTTTACCCTACCGTAATGGCGCGAAGTATGAAGCCTTGAAACATTTCACCATGTTCAAGTGTACACCAACAACCATATCCAATACCGCAAAAAATTACTTCCCCAGCAACAACGTTGCAATAGAGTTAAAAGTCATACTCGAATTCACATAAAGTAACCTTAATATGTCCACTAAACCTGAATCAAAAGCCTTTAACCCTCTGTTACTGAGCATTCTTGTCACTTTAAAGCCTCACGTCATTCATGTGTGTGGCATAAAAAGTTAATTATAATCACTATAACTTAGACTCCTAGATATGTAAGCTTTGAAACCTTAATTGGTACTTGCATACCAAAGGCATACACGAAAATACAGATACGCAAATAGTATATTTGGCAACTAATCGAAACCCTTTAAGTTTTCCCATTTTTCCTCAAGTAAGGACCACATCGAAAGATAAACTCAATTCGAAAACCTTCTCGTTACCTAAATAATAGCACAGTAGTAGGGAGGACGATAGTCAACCTTAACATCAACTGAAAGGAACACGGTAAGTAAACAATTACGAAGAAAAGTATCGACGAAGGTAAAGACGGCTAACCTGCTATGGAGTTGATCGATGAAGCTTGTTGATTAAGATGATAGTACAATGGCCTGTGACGAAGGTCTAGAAGGTGAAAAGGAAACGACAAAAGTTGTGCACGAATGAAGGTATTATAGATAGATATTTTGATGAGCTGGACTAACGTTGGGGATGGGTTGGACTACCATCATTAACAGTTGTTAAAATGCACAGTGCATCTTACATCTGTTATGGTAAAATATATAATAATTATATATTATTTGAATGGCATGTTCATATATATTATTTGTGTGGTTGTGTGCATAAAGATATTTACCAAAATGATAGCATGAATTCTATATGCAAATTAATCTCTCTATTAATTGTTTCACAATGGTCTAAACAACTTTAACAAAAATCAGAAAACGATTTGGCATGCGGTGTCTTGGTCAATGTTTTATCTAGTTTAATTTGTTCGAAACAAAAGGGTAGTTTTAAGTAGATTATCACCCTTATCGACTATTTGTGACGAACTACAAGTTGTATCTTACTTTTGAGCAAAAAGGGTTTATTACATGTTGGCTAGAATGGTGCTCAAGTGCTCCCCTAGCTTGCAAACATAAAATTTGTCTCGTACTATGTCAAGGGTGATGCCTCAGTTTATATAAGGGTATCTAATTGGGTTAGTAGCTAGTTTCGTGAGCGGCCTTTATGGATCACAAACTCGGGTTAGCTCTACCCATTAAATGAGTGACAACTTAGGCTCGACCCCGGCTCAAGCACACTTAAGCTCGGTACGTTTCGAACTTTTTACAACGGCTTGGCTTTGCTTTCATCCCTATTTCTGGTCCCATGTTTTATTGTCTTTTGATTTGATATTTGCTTTTTATTTCCCTTCCCGTCTGTATCTGTCTTTGTTACATCTTTACATCTTGTAGGCGTGTGGGTGGATTAGGTCTTTGTTTTGGCTCTTTTTAATATTTTTTTGTTATTAACGCAAATCTTTAACAGCCTTACAAAAAAATACTCCGTAATAAAATGCGGCACCAATATACTTGAATACTTCAGATTTTAGAAGCCAGTTCCAATTTTTGGGCTTTAGCAGCCTTCATCAATCACGACTGAATAAAAACAAATTTAGATTTGAAGGCCCACTAACAAGCCCAGACATAGAAAAAATAAAATAATAGTAAGGTTAGCGTCAACTATGGGACCAGAAATTTATCCGTTACTATTTATTTTAGTTCATGTCATTGTACGACATTTATTATCCGTCACTATTTATTTTAGTCCGATACGCGTTTACTTTTAATAATTACTTTT
>BQNB010026822.1:0-55553 GCA_026074375.1 Tanacetum coccineum | reverse complement strand
TTTTATTTATTATTTAAAATGATTTTTATACTTAAAGTGACTTTCTTTATTTTAAATTGATTTTTATAAAAAAAACATTATTTAATTTAGTCTTTCGAGTAAAGTCGATAATTGGTATAAAAATTTCCGTCTTTTGTATCGATATTTTGTTTTATGTGTTCATTTGTCGTGGTACACCTGTTGATTTTTTTCCGTTCGCATGTTCACTCAGTACATATACGTATATTTTCTTTCGAAGGATTCTTATGTCATTTGATCCATGGCTATTTGCATATGTGGAATCCCCTATATGTATTCTAGCCTTTGATTTGATATTCGTTTGTTATCCTATACATTGTTCGTAACCCTTAGAGTTCGTTGATACCGTTGAGTTGTAGAAGCTTTGATGTGATTATGGGAATGGACTGGTTGTCCAAAAGGAAGTTTGTGATAGTATGTCATGAGAAGGTGGTTAGGATACCAATTAAAGAGGGTGTGATACTTCGAGTTCATGAGGAACGTACTTTGGGAGCCCAAAGGCATTATTGAACACTAAGATGATGAACTAGGATAAGTGATATACCCGTAGTGCGCGATTTTACTGATGTGTTTCCGGAAGACTTGTTGGGGCTACCACCACAGCGACAAGTTGAGTTCCGTATAGACTTAGTTCCTGGAGCGACGCCAGTCGCGAAGTCTCCATATCGTTTGGCACCCTCAGAAATGCAAGAATTGTCTGAACAACTTCAAGAGTTGGAAGACAAGGGTTTCATATGACCTAGTCATTTTTCGTAGGGAGCACCGGTGTTATTTGTTAAGAAGAAGGATGGTTCTTTTCGCATGAGTATTGATCATAGGGAGTTGAACAAATTAATTGTTAAAAAAAACCGTTATCCACTCCCTAGGATTGATGACTTGTTTGATCAGTTACGAGGAGCTTGTCCTTTCTTAAAAGATTGATTTTCGTCAGAGTTAATCATCACTACGAGTGCATGAGGATGCCATTCCAAAGACCGCATTTCGAATGAGATATGGACATTTTGAGTCTACAGTTATGCCTTTTGGGTTAACAAATGCACCAACGGTTTTCATGGACTTAATGAACCGGGTTGCTAACCGTACTTAGGTAGGTTTGTCATCGTATTCAATGATGACATTCTGGCCTACTCAAAGTCGAAGGAGGAACATGAAGTTCATTTGAAGTTAGTGTTGGAGTCACTAAGGAAGGAGAAGTTGTATGCTAAGTTTTCTAAGTGTGAGTTTTGGTTAGGATAAAAAAGTTCATTATATCCTTGGTCACGTGGTCAACCATAACGTATTCACGTGGACCAGAGTAAGAGTGAGGCAGTGAGGAATTAGATGATTATTCTTAGGATTGGCAGGTTACTACCGACGTTCTTTGTAATTTTTTAAGATTGTTGAACCCCCTTACTTCCCTAACTGAGAGGAATCAGAAGTATGAGTGGAGCGTAGAACAAGAAGAGGCTTTTCAAACTTTGAAGAATGATTTGTGTGATACTCTAATAAAGCGAATGTAGTGGGTGATGCGTTGAGTAGAAAGGAAAGAATGAAATCAAGACGAGTAAGAGGAATGATACTGGCAGCCCAAAGTAAGGCGTTCAAGCAAGAGAACGTACTCACAGAAAATCACATGGTGTTTAATTACCTGATAGAAAGAAAAAAATACTTTAGATTAGTGCTTTATGGATCGAATTTGGGTTCTATTAGTAGGTTGTGTAATGGATGAGGCCCATGCATCAAGGTACTTGGTACATCCAGGAGTGGATAAGACGTACTATAACCTTAGAGACATGTGAATTTGCAGCCCACTGGGATAAAAGGATATAGCTACCTATGTAAGCAATTAGTTCAAATTGTTTAAGAGGTGAATGCCTACAATGTCAAAAGTAAATTAGGGCTTGCTACAACAGTCTAAGATACTTGAGTGAAAATAATTAAGAATCACCATGGAATTTGATATCACTAAATTTCCAAAGGTCATAGAAGTGGTGTATGATGTGATTTGGGATGATAGGTCCAATAGACTGACCAAGTTACTCATTTTCAGATATACAAGAAATTTCAAGATTGAAATGGCAAGGGATTTAGTATTGATGAGATCATAGCAAGGAAAGGAATACTCTGGTGATGATCAACTTAGATTGAGATGGATGATTTACCTTGTAATTTTGGCAGACGCTACAGAAAGTGTTAGAGACGCGATTGGATTTGAGTACTATTTAGCATCCTCAAGTGGATGGACAAAGTGAACGTATGATTCAGACTTTAGGAGATATAATGAGGTCATGTGTTATTGATTTTGGATGGTAGTTTATCAATATGAGCATACGGTAGATACGATATTGTAAGCTTTGAATGTAGGAAATGTAGGTCTCCTGTTCTATGGGCAGAGATTGGAGAAAGTAGTTTGACTGGACTTGAGTTAGTACAAGAAACGATTAATAAAGTAGTGTTGGTAAAGGAAAAGCCCAAAACGGAGAGATATCGCCAAAAGAGCTATGTTGATATATTGGCCCATAAGCCGATAGGAGTTTGAGGTGGTAAATCGTGTGATATGTTAAAGGTACGCATTAGAAGGCGAATTGCATTTTGGAAGAATGGCCAGTTAGCACCGAGATAAATTTAGACCGTTTTAAGATCCTTGAAAAGGAATGGCCTTGTAGCTTATAGGTTGAGATTATCACTGAGGAGTTTGAGATAGCATGCATGATACCTTTCAAGTGTCAAACCTGAAGAAGTTAATGGCATAAGCGAAAATTGCATGTGCCGTTTGAATGAAATCAATAATCGACAAACATTACAATTTTTGTTGATGAAACCTGTTAGCAATTAATGGATCGTGAGAGTAGGTTAAGATTTGAAACATAGTAAATACCACTTGTGAAAAAGTTCGTTGTGAATTCCAAGAGCTTGGTCCCGATTCCCTTGGAATGCGAAGACTATATAAAGTCTAAGTATCCTCAGTTATTTGTTGATCGTACGGTTGAACCAACTAGTTAAATCTTGGGATGAGATTTCCTTAAGGATGGGATACTGTGACACCCATGAATTAAGCAGGTTAGTCATACCTTTAGATTTGGCTAAGTGTTTATACGTGCTATATTTGTGATCTATGTGACCTTATTTGTTTGCATGTTTATCATTTTAAGGTGCGTGTTTATCTCATTTTAGAATGGGTTCGAGATATTGAGGATTAATTTCCATTTTTGTTCACCTTGATATTGCAAAAGAAATTAGTGACGAGTATGCATGAAATTGCTACCTTCAATTTGTAGATAATTATGAGTTATGTTCTTGTGAAAATTGTCAAAATGTTAAGTGAATTAGGTCGTGAAATTATAGAATTAGTAATTGAACTTTTCTAAAAATAGAACAGTTTTTTGTTTGAAATGAAATATAATAAATAGAAAAAGTAGATTGTTTATTCATGAAAAAGTTTTACCAAAATTAACCTAGTATTAATTTGTAAAAAATAAAGGTGTATGTAGAATATAGATGATATAATTAATATAAAAAAATACATAAAAAAAAATTCGATAGGTCCGGTTATGTTAAGGAAAAGAAAAAAAAGTAAATTTTTAGTAAACACAATTTGGTGCTAGACTAGGGATTTGTTTAGGATATAGATTTAAAACCCAAACCCAAAATTTGGCCTATTCTTTTCCCTTTTTCCTTCTTGTTGTACGATTTCCTCCCCAAAACCCTAAGAAGATAAAAAATTTCTTTAGATTTAGAAGTAGGTGGTGAATTGTGAAGGATTTAGCAAGGTTTTAGGTATGAACATTAATCTTCCTTCTTGTTATTCTTTTTAAATCATGTAACAAATAATATGATGGATCATTAGGGTTTAATATTTATGTAATCAATGATGTATATAACCAAACTATTGCGTTTGTCTTTGATTAGAATCATATGGTGTAAACTTAGGCTCAGAAGGCGTTAATTTTGTGAAATAAGGTTTAACGAAATTTTAGGGAATGGTTTGACTGATGACATCTTCATGATGGTAACATGTTTTGAGGTGTTTCTAGTGCCTAAATTGTAGTTCAGAGAGTCTACTTTTCAAAAACTCTGGCCTCGATCGATTTTGAGTTCTGGAAGTTATTCAAATGGTCATTGCAAGAAAAGTTGTCAAAACAGTAAATACGGGTCAGATTTAGGTCAGAATTAGAGAGGTAAAACCCTATTTAAAATTCGAATTAAAGTTATCCAAAACACAGAAGTTAAGTTCTATATGTCTATTAACTTCCCTGAGAAAATTAGCCTCTAATTAGTTGCCTAAGTATGGTAATGAAGGCTATACATTTTAGTGTTCAATCAGATCTAAATTGGGACAGTTTTTAAGTTTGATTTTATTTGGGATAGTTGCACATGTAATGGATACAGGGGAATCACAAAGAAGTTATTAAACTCATGAATGAACTTAAATGATTTTTGGTATAATTTATAAAGGTCAGAAAGAAATGGTTTTTAAAGAGGTTAAGACACGCTAAAATTCTGTATTTTTGGATAAATTGTAGTTAACTAGTATAATGTGTTAACAAGATGGTTAAGGTTGGGCATGGTGTCGGGGCGACCCATGATAGTTAATCAAACCCCTAGACATCCATCATATGAGTTTTACATGGACTTGAGCTTTTAGCTTGGTTGCGTGTAAAACGTTTATATTCTTTTATGTAGCTTTATGTAAGATATTTGAAAGCTGCTTGAGCATCAGATGATTTCATAGTCCCTCTTACTTTGTCTTTTAATATTATGATGGAAATTATGCAATATATGTGAAAAGTTCTAATTACTGTGATTATGTTTCCTTTATTTTGAAAGTGTAAGGACTTTACTTTGCTATTTGTATGTTACGTGGCTAAATTCTATGTGTATTTGTATCGGGGGTAACGTTCTACCCATTTGTTTGATATCGGGATCGAGGTAATTTTTCCTTACCCATTTGTTTGAGTTATGATAGGGGTAACGTTCCTACCCATGTGAAGTGATGGTTTAAATGGATCGGGGGTAACGTTCCTACCCAATTGTTGATAATTGTTGGATCGAGGGACATGTTCCGTTCCCATGCCTCTTTAAGGTTTTCATTTTGCATGTATAGCTAGTATGAAAGTATAGTAATTGTCCTGTCCATGTTTGCATAGAATCACATTAATATTGTATATTAAGCTTTGATTTTTGTATCTTAAACCTATGACTCTTACCAACATTATGTTGACGTTTTAAGCATCATTTTCAGGTAATCTTTTTGAGGATAAGGAAGTAAGGAGGAGTGGCAACTGAGACCGTAGGCATTGCATGCGAAGTTTAACTCCTAGAGTTTTTTTTGGCTTTTGAATTGTTTGCTATTTGATTGTTTATTGTATGTTTAGACTTTTGGACTATGTTTCCTTGTGATATGACTTTATTGTCGTAATGCAAGACTCCTTTATCTAGTGTTAGATATTGTCATGACACATTGGTCCTTAATATTTATACTTATTTCATTTAGTTCACGTATTGTTGACTCCATAGTGCTGAGATGATATCCATGATGTTTATTGCCTTAGCATCGCATAGGCGGGGTGTGACAATTTTGTCCTCCACCAAACCTATGCCAGTCTCTCAGGCTAAAAACCCCCATATCATTAGACAACATATATAGCATAGGTTTAACCATGGTTTTTAAGAATACTGATACTGATAGAATTTTGGATTAATGTTTCACTCTTAGTGTTTGACACCCTACTTACCGCGAAACTCCATATTGACCGGGTACACTGCTCATTAAAGTGTTGTTTTAGATTTTTTGGCTAAATATAATTGTAAAACTTGATAATTAAATAATTGACCCTACATGATAGCACATCAGGTTTTTGGCGCCCCTGCCAGGGAGTGAATTAATTAAACCTTATTCTTATTAGTATTTCTAACCATTAATTAGTTTAGTTTAGTGTAATCTAATTATTTAATTCTTTTGAATATATTCCGCAATGTTGTGCTTAAATTGTTTCATTTAAATCCCGTATTTTATAGTTTTTAAATAGTATTCTGTTCTGATTGATCACCTGATACACCGTATCCACCAGTTGGATACGACGTATCAAACCTTCTACCCAGAACCATACGGCGTATTCTGTGAACTCAATACGGCGTACTGATATTCAACAGACCTATACGGCGTATTCAAACAAACTGAATACGGCGTATCTGTCAACTGATACATTAGCAAACCAAAAATCCATTTGTTTCGATTCTACATTTGATTTCTCTCATCAGGACATATCCTACTGATTTATTGTCATTTGTTTCAGGTGGTGCATGACAAGAAGTTCTACAAAGGAACTACTCTCACCTTTTGAAAACTTGGCATAAACATTTTGCTCAAGAAGGAGGCTTTTCGATACACCAAGTCTTGTAGAATCAAATTCACCAGAGTTCGATCACATTTTTGACATCGAGGAACAATCAGGGGAAGAAGTAAGAGAAACAACGACAGAAACAATAGAGCAGTAAATGAGCAAAACCCAAGGAGATTACGGGCCGGGCGTTACTAGGCCCACAATCAACCAAGACATCCACTTTGAATTGAAGGGGCAATTTCTTAAGGAACTTCGTGACAATACTTTTAGTGGCTCAGAACAAGAAGATGCAAACGAGCACATCAAGAAGGTTCTAGAGATTGTTGACTTATTTCACATCCCAAAAATAACTCAAGATCAAATCAGCAAGGACCTTCCCATGTATCCCTCACTAAAGCCGAAAGCAGATAACTAAGGAACCAACCAAAGCTCGATTACAACCTGGGAAGTACTTAAAAACTCAATTTCTAAACAAATACTGTCCTCTCCCGTACCCGCAAAGAAATGGAGGAAATCAACCATACTTCCAGCATGAACCTGTGAAAGCCTGTTGCCGTGATGGTATGTGTTTTTAATTACAACAACCTTTTACCTAAAAAAAACAAGTTAAAAAAACCAAAAACGGACCCTTAAAAATGCCAAAAATATGCTTGTTTTGCTAATTGTGTTGTGCAGGAACGGATATCTAAGAAAAGGACAAAAAACGAAGCCAAAACGACAAAACCGGGCACGGAATGGAAAAGCGTGGAAAAGACAAAGACAAGACAAAGCCCAAGTGTGAAAAAGTCAACCAAAGTCAACCCCGACAAATCCAAAGTCAACAAGTGAAGAAAAATAAGTTTAGGGACTTATATTGCCAAATCCCTAAACTTATTTAATAAAGGAAAAAGAAGAAAACACTCACAAGGGCCAAAACTGCCAATTACCTAAAGTATAAACATCAAGGGGTGTTTCTGCCAATGGCAAGAAGTTATAACTAACAAGGACCATGGGTGCAATTTCATATATAACCCTTGGGGGGTGTTTCTGCCAACACCCCAAACTTCTATAACCCACAAGGCTACTTTTGCAACAAACTAATTAACCTTAGACTAAAATTTGCCAACCACCAAAACTCATCCTCTGCCCCAAATTAAATCAAAACAGACATAAACCCTAACCCCCAAACTTTTCCCCGGTCAAGTATTGTACTGTACCTCTTCCCCCCACCCAAGGAGTTAGTTTTTAGAGTGTAGTTTTTAGCTCAGTTTAGTTTTTAACTTAGTTTACTTTGATGTACTTGTACTCTTTTTTTTAATGAAAATTCAGTTTATCTTTCACATGGTGTTCTAAGTTACTTGTGTTTCTTTAAAAATCATATAAGCTCTTAATATAAGCCATCTTTAACCTGTTTTTAAACTTTGATACAAAAATTTAAGAAAAATTCAAAAGCCAAAAAAAAAGTTACTGTTTGATTAAGCTAAGGATGAATGGGCAGAAATGGATGGCTCATTGGGGTGCTTAGTATAGCTTATTTATAAGCTAAGGGGTAGGATTAGAGCTTATTTAGGTTTCACATAATCCTGTTTTGAGCAAGGATCAAGGTATACTCCTTTTTAAATTTTTGCTTAAAAGTTACTGTAGCATAGCTTATATTCAGCTTATTTATGTCTTATTGTGCTTATTTGCTTTTGCCTCTTACCCTTTAGTGCTTAACTATGCTTGCTTAATACTTGTCTTCAAAAGTTTGAGCTTAAACTAGTCTTTATAGTTTTAAAAATCCGTATTTAAAATTATAAAGGGGTGTTTGGGTTAAGTGTTTAAAACGGGTCAAAACTGTTTACAACCATTGGGTCACCTTGTTCCACTTTAACAAGCCATTTTAAAAGATTTTTCATCAGTGTCTCACATTCTTAAAGGCTTTAAAACTGTTTTTAAGATTTTTCTAAAAGGATTCTTTGAAAACTGTGGTGAAAACAGTTTTCAAAAGCTCATTAGATTAAGACCTTTAAAACCTTTTTGAGAATGGGTTCTTGTGTCTCTTTTTATATCTTAATGCAGCTGTGAAAAGTTGAAATTGTTTCATTGTTTTGTTTTGAGTTAAACTGTCTCTTGTGTCAAGTTTTTAACAAGTGTGAAACTGCCATTTTTCATGTCCAAATATCAGATGGTTTAAAGTGAATTTAGCTTTTCATTTTTGGTGCACAAGCTCAACTGGAGCTTGTCTCCATCTGTTTTGCCTTATTTTTGAAGTTTTAAGCTTATTTCACAGCTTATTAGCAAGCTTGCTTTTAAGTCTCTTTTCCTTAGTAAAATTCCCCTGGTGCAAACCAGCTTATTTGCCCCCCTTTTTCTTGCTTATTTTTTATTAAATTCTTATCCTATTTGCATTTCTAGAAACCTCATAAGCTCATCTTTGAGCTCCTATAAGCTCAAACCTTAGGAGGCCTTCTAGCTAGCTTATTTTTAAGCTTTAGGAGCCCCATTAGGTTGTTTAGCTTAGTATTCCCCTGGTGCTAAGTGGCTAAGTTTAAGCCACTCTTTCTGGCTTAATTGTTAATTTCAGTTTAAGCTTTTGGCTTATCTAGAAAGCCTATAAGCTCTTTTGTAGGACCTAGGAAGCTCAGACCTTAGGAACCACCCTAGGTTGCTTATAATTAAGCCAAAAGTAGCCCATTTAACTGATTTGCATGCTAGTATAGGCCCATAGCTTATTTTTGGTTTTCTGGCTTATTGAGCCTCTTTTCCTTAGCTTATATTTGTCATTTGTGCTTATTAGGAGTAGAAAAGTAATTGTCCTAGCTTGTTTCACCTCTTGGTTAGCTTAAAAGTCATAAAAAAGCTCAACAGATAGCTTTTTAGAGCCTTAAGTATAGAAAGTAGCTTTTGTGCCCTTTAGCTTAATTGCCTTTTTTAGCTTATTTATCTGTTTTTCTTGCTTATCTTCGTTCTCTTTTGCTAATTAGGTGTTAATGTAGGACTGTCCTTGCTTATTTGTCCATTTGCCTTAAAACAGTTAAGCCATTTTAGTTTTTTTGTATAAAATGCATTCTGTCCCTTTAATCTAGCTTATTTCGTGCTTATTTGTAGGTTACAAAATTTTTTCCTTTTTTAAAGTTGCTTATTTTTAGCCTTTTCAAAAAGTTGTAAAAAAATGAGGAATAAAAGTGTTGGGATTAGGGGAGACCCCGAGTGAGCAAGACTCGAACTCGGGACCTCACCCAAATCAACCAACACTTTTATAACAACACCTCTACCGCTGTGCTACAATAGCTCATCCGGTAGAGGTTTGTTAAATTAAATATATAAAGCCCATTTAGCCCTATAAGCCCACAACCATTTTTTAGCTTATAACAGCTTATTTATAAGCTGTTTTTCCCATTTTAGATTTTTCATAGGATCTTTATAGCTTAACTTATTTTTCTGTAATTTTTCAGAATTTTTTATAATCGTTTGATATTTTTTATCATTTAATTTCCTTTAAACTGTTTTTTAATTATAATAAATTAAATAAAAATCAAAAAAATATTTTTCTTTTTTAGAAAATTTTATTTTATCAGTTTTTTAAATTAGGAATAATAGAAAAAACTTTCGTAAAGTCAGTTTTTGCAAAAATTTTAACCTTTTTAAAGAACGGGTTTTTTTCGAACCCCACCCCCACCACCCCCCACCCCCCACCGTTTTTTGTTTTCTCATTTTTAAGCTCGTTTTAACTCCGTTTTCAGTCTCGTCTTTTTTATTCTTCATTATTAGTCACCTAGAGTAGATTAGAAGTAAAAAAATCTTTGTAGGGTCAATTTTTAAGAATTTAGGTTTTTGACCCCTTGTTCGGGGCTCGTGCTCTCGTTTTTTTGTTTTATTTCATAATTTTTAGGTTTTTCTTAATCGTTTTTGCATATTAGTAGATAATTTAGCTTTCTAATCCTCTTAATCATTAATATCATTCAAATTCTAACTTTCCGACTGTACCGATTTTCAAGTCCAGCCTCGTTGGGGATAAACGACCCGGGAATATTCTAAACTACTTCTCGGTTTCATTGATTATTTTTAGATTTACTTACTATATGTATTTATATAATTATTTATTATATTTATATATATAAGTAAAAGACTTTTAAATTGTCAAAGAACCAATTCAAACATAAGAAATAAATTGTTTAGATTAATTCGTATCAGTTTCGAGTCATATGATTGTATTGACAAATCTCAGGTTTCATGCAGTATTTCATACAGAAAATAACTTATATAAATTGCGTGCATGAAGTTTTTCAAAGAAAACAAAAATGCAATTTTGCTCAGAGGCTGGAGACGGCGTCAGGATTTATCCTGACGGCGTCGTCTGCCCAGCTACAGGAAAATTCAAAAAATTTCAAGTATTTTCAAAAAATAGTTTGCACAACATTTAAATTTTGTAATTCTTTTATAAACCTGCAGAAACCTATGATTACATCATTACTCTCATCTTTCTTTACAAACTTCTTAGGTCAAAACCCTAAACACTCTGTTATATATATATATATATATATATATATCTATATATATATATATATATATATATCGCGCCGATTTTATGCTTGGTGTAGTTGTCTTTGTCTTTGATTACAGGTTATATTTGATGAGAAGAAGCTTGGGAATTTTTAGAAGTCTTCATTGGATGATTCTGTAGAGGACGATTTAACAGTTGTTAAAATTATACCCCGCATGTTTCTTCTCCATTATTGAGCAAACCAGGGGAGTACTAGTTTCTTTTACTTGTTTTCTTTTCCCTTTATTCGTTTTTACGGATACTTCTAAAGAACATTAGGGACAATGTTCAACTTAAGTGTAGGGGGAAATAAGCCTTAGAAACTATTCCTTCATTTGCCATTTGCTTGTTCCTTAAAATGATGGGTAATATATCAAAACATAGCGTAAAAGATAATTTTGACCCAAATTTTAAAAAAATTTTGACCACATACTGACGAAAAACTGTGTTTATAATCGTATCATGGATAGGAATGTATATGACTAGACAAAAACCCCTCAAAATTCCACCAAAAAATGTGAGCTCGACTTAGAATCTATAGAGAAATTCAGTATCCATTTTGTGATACCAAGATAATTTATACCTTTAGTTTCTCGTGTTAAGGTTCAAATGCTGTCATATGTGTCTATCCGTCTTTAAGTATGTGTACGTATGGTCTTTGTCGCCTTTTCTGGAGCATTGGTATCGGTATTAAATTATATGAGTGTACCGGTAGTATATTAAATTCTAGAACTTGTTTTTGTGATGCATCCCGAGACCGCATAGTAAGTATTAGGATTTGCTAGATAAGAGGCACTAGGATTAACCCATGTTTTAAACATGTAATTGTTATTATGGTCACATCGACTATATAACTATCCCACACCCTTGCCATGCACTCATTTTTAGTGTAGGATACCCCTAGTACAACCCTCCGAGCCTATCCTTTTCACGGTTCTCGTAATTTTCTGGTTAAGCCGGACTATTAATGAAGAGCATTGTCACCCTTGAACCAATTGTTACACCCAAATCGCCTTAGCCTACCTTGTATGTACTCACCTTTAGTACATTATTGTTTTAACCCAAGTTAATTATTGAGTACACGGTTGCTAAGTCCTTATCCTTGTAAATATTGTTTTGGGACGATTAGGATTCATGGTAGTATTCATCTTATGAAGAATTGGGGAAGAAGTAATTTATTACCCCCAATAGAGCTCAATAAGCTCCATGTTATGTTGATCCACCTCAATTCGGGTCATTAGTTAGATTGTAAATATCGAGTATGTAAAAGTTCAAGTGTAGGGGTGTATCTATAAACCCCCATGATGTATTATATGTTTAAGCAATGGCAGGGCAAAAGTATACCAAAAAAAAGGAAAAAAATGTATATAAAAAAAGAGTGAAAAAATGTACGGGCTGCCATTTGCTTATGTCTATGTTTATATTAGAGTCAAGAAAAGAAAAAGAAAGAGATTGATGTAGAGTTGTGTAGAGTTTGTATATCTTGTCCGAGTTCTTGGCTTAGCAACCCAACCAACGTGTATTCTTATAAATAATTAGCTAACCCTTTCACCCCAAATTCACCCAAAAAGTCACTCCCCAAATGTATCCCATCCATTTCTGTTTCCGTTAATGTTATCTTACACCTACACCCCACAACCCTTTAAAAGACCTCTTTGATAGTAATGAATAATGCTTGCGCCTAGCGGTGGAGGTTTGATCCTTTACCAAGCCTATGGTAATTTATATGCTATGACAGGTAATGAGTGTTAATTTTCTGTTTCCCATAGTTGTTATAATTTATTATACGCCATATTTTAGACTTAATCGATCCCCGATAATGGCGCTAAAAACTTGATGTGTCGTTATGTAGGTGCTATTTATATATCAAGTTTTACTATTTATTTATGCCGACTATACCTAAAAACAACACTTTAACAGGCAGTATGGTCAGATGGATTTTCGTGGTAAGTAGGGTGTCGATCACTAAGAGCGAGAGGTATTCCTAATATCTATCTGCTATTTTAGTTATCTAAGTTACCTAAACATGCAAAAGGTGGGTTTTTTGCCTGAGTGACTAGACGGTTTTGTTATCTAACTTAAAGTTTTGATGACAAGTAAAGCAATAAACACACACAAGAAGACAAATAAACGATAGAGAAGCAGTCAAGAACTAATGTAAGGAAAACGTATCAACCATGAATAATATGATAAAACGCAGGTTTGTTTATTAGTGCAATGATTGACTTATCTCATAGAGGTATATCATTCCTATAATTAGGCGATACTTCTTCCTAAGACCTAGATATGTTAATTCTGTCACAATTAGACGCATCCGCATAAAGCAAGCACTTGTTGATTATAATCTATCTTAGGAGATTAATAATGGTGCTCTTACTAAACCCTAGCTCATGGAGACTTTACCTATTTAGGATTAACAAGCTACTTTATATACTAGTAGTTCACTGTCCGAGTCCTTACCAATAGAATAAGAACGTACTTGTTGATACCAAGGTCACCTTATGGTCCAACTAAGCTCAAAATATAAGGGCAAAGATAGGTCAATATTTGTGATCCTATGATTCTAGATATATAAATTGCAATATGGAGAGCTATCTCGGACTCTTAGCCTATGCCCAAACAACACCAAAGTTGCAGCGCATTAAATATGTAGGACTAGACCCAGTTGAATGATAGGTCGCATACTTAAGCCCATAAACACGTATAAATTGATAAACATAAACAACAATCAATGATAAATTAAGCAATCAAGATAAACAAACCAAACATTAGATCTTCATAAATCAATCGGCTGATACTTAAAGGTATCAAACCGATAGTTCATTGTAATAATACACACTGTTGATATATGAACGATTAAAATATAAAGAAAACCTTAATCAAATGCGTATTCGGTTGTGCGAATATTACAAGAGTTTTCCTATGATCTTGAGGCTCTTTTCTGACCTTCTAGGCTCCTTTATTCGTCTCTTGGTCGACTTGGTGGTTTAGGGATTCACTTGCATACCTAAAACTGAGTTTAGGGTCGTCTATTTATAAGGTCTGGTAGTTGGTTTGATACGCCGTATCGAGCGATGTGGGATACGGCGTATTGGGGATTTCTTAGAGTAAGGACCACGTTTGATATCTTCCAGAATATTTTATTACTATATTGTGAATACGGCGTATTGACTTCTTCTGGATACGGCGTATTGGGTCTTTAATCTTTCATGGTTATTTGTGAAGTGTAGGCACGAATACGCCATATCTTATTGGTGGATAGAGCGTATTGAGGTAAAACCAGTTGATTCTTCTTCGTTGACCAAAGTATTATATACGGCGTATCGTTGATGTGGATACGGCGTATTCTTCAAAGTCAGGCAATGGTCTTTTAGCTCGTCAAGTCTTGGATACGTCGTATAGGTCTAGAATAATACGGCGTATTGGCTGTCAGATCAGTAGACTTTCTTAAACTCTTCGTTTATGCTCCAAAATGCGTGCCTTTTAGCATAACTTCACCAAGTACTCCATAATTACTGCAATTCTCAAATACAAACGATTAAGTAACAATTCTTTGCAATAATTATACAAAATGGGTTAATTACATGGGATAAATGATGCTATAAAATAGTCGTTATTTGATGTCATTAAATATCCCCCCACTTGAATCCTACTTGGCCTCAAGTAGCCTTTAGTAGTTTATAGAAAATGTTAATCCCTAGGATATTTCCGTTAAAGCATTATTTGATTATACAAGTACACAACCAAACACATCACAAATAGGAAGGTGAAAACACCTCATATCACTAAAACTAATTTATGTTGGTAAAATGTAACTAATTTACTCATTGCTCGGTTGTGACAAGTATTATATCATAAGCTTGGGCAAGTTACAATATCCACAGCTAAATCTAAGAATAAAGTTTATAATGGTAAATATGGGTTTGTGTAAGAAGGATTAGGGTTGATTAATCTAACTAATCTTTAATGATACCAATATTCTAGGATGGCGACAAAGACCACACATACACACCCGTAACAACGGGATAGACACATGTGACTGCTCACTCCACCCTCGGGTTAAGCTTATAGAGTAGGAATAGTTAGCGTAATATAGGGTATGGATCTTCTAACTTTCACCAATAGTAATAAACCAACAAGGAAGCTAAGACAAGCATACATGGCCGTAACAACAGAATAGATATGCACGCTCGATCACATCCTCATTCACGTAAAACCCATGGTTAATGATTAGGAAAGGGAAGTAAATTGTTGTTAAATAAAAATCAAGAAACAAATAGATTAAGCCTAAAATACACGTTGCTAGACACTTTTTCTCGACCGTTACCATGATAAAGACACGACTATTTACAATGGCTTGATCATCGATAAAAAACATCAACCTAAGTTGGCGTTCCCGTAACGGTCAACTTCCTAAACATCCCTTACTTTACATACTTTACAAGGCAAGTGGCGATATCTTTCACTTTATACAATACTCTACATCGTCGATTTGTATCAACGAATAATCAATCCTTCGTGTAATTCCTTCGGTAGTTGCGAAACGATTATCTTCAAACTTTCCTTCTCTTTTTTGTTGTGATTTTTCTAATTTTTTTGATTTTTTTGCTAACACTATACTACGAAACTCGGTGTAGTTTCACCATCTTCATGATCATAATAATTCTAGATATTTCCTTCGATAATTCCTTCATTCTTCAGACGTACCATTTAATTGTCGATGGTAAAACTTACGAGCTACATATTTTTCCCATTGCATTGTGCAATTTCCTGACCATTACAGAGATAGAAAATTTTCATTTTGACACAGGAAATACAAGACTTTACACAAAAGAAACTAGCAACTTTGATTAAAATAGGCTTAATCTACAAGGTAGGCTAAGGTGTAAAGGTGTAACGAAACATATAATATGGTGTAGAAAAAGAAAGGAATGGCTCAACAGGTTGTTCTAGGGAATCTTACTCTAAAAATGAGAGTAAACAAAGGGTTACATGAGAGTTAACTAACCAGTGTAGTTAGTTAATTTTACAACATGTAGGCTATTTGGTTTAATCCTATAAATTTATCAGTTGAACATGTTCCTCCATCTAAATCCATAGTACTAATCATTGCGGTCTCGAGTGATATACCAGGACAAGTTCTAAAGTCCACTACATCATAGGCACACTCATAATTATGTGAAATTTTTAGTAAACAGTTGGAAAAGGAATAGGCTTAGTTCTCACAATAAGTATCAAGGGTTATAGTGCGTTAGGTAATGTAACTAGTGATTTTTACAAAAGTTATGCTGATTTTTTTTAATTTTGGCCGTTTTTAAGCACTTCGCATGTTATTTTGTAAAAAAGAGGACAAGTACGTTCTAATTCTCCATCCCTCACTTAAATTATACAACGTCCTCGTTGTATATAAAACAATTTAAATAATATGGGAAATAGAATTAGAACGAGGAACTCCACTGATATTTTGCTCGAGATGATTCTCCAAGTTGAGTTCTTGAGTAAAAAATGTGTTGAACAGCCATCTTGAGATTTCAAGACTCCAACACTTTGAGATTTCTAGATTTATAAATACTTCACCAATGTTGTCGTTTCATTGAGAAGGTCCTGTATTAAGCATAAGAAAACTAGTGCAACTCCATCTCTGGTGTATTCGTTTGGTTAGACTCGAAATAACAACCTAAGACTGTGCAGGAAGTTGATACATCATATCCATACCCCAGGATACGCTGTATTTATACATGTATACGATGTATTCATTTAATGAATACGTCATATAGACTGGGCTGAAAATAAAGACTGGATAACGTCCAAATAATCAATACGCCGTATCCATGGGGTTTGGATACACCGTATAGACAGTCCGGGAAGATAGACTCCATAAGAAAATTGAAAATACATTCCGAGTTGTCTCTCGGCAAGCACTTTTGTTTACAGAAAAGTCTTTAAGTTAGACTTGCCCTAATTTATTCTAATCCTTATAAAACAACTTAGGGTCGAATGGGATGCCTAATGCCACATACAAATTTTTGATTAGGAAAATGGATGACATCCATTTGTTAAGATGATTCCAAGTCACGATATTAAAATTTAATCCCTTAATAAAAGTTTCAGTTTTGAAAAATTTATTAGATGTATCATGACTTGTTTCCAAAAGCTTATTTGACCTATGTGCATAGGCACCAACATCGGTATTTATTACATCAGGTAATGGTTTGACAGATAAATCCCCCGAAGAGTGTTCAATATCGATTTTATCATCATCATTGTCCTCATTCGATTTTGAATCATCGGGATAAATTACGTTAAAAGAAAATAGATCATTAAAGTATAAAACGTTTTGTTCCTCTTCATCACATTCGGACAATGATGTTTCATCTTTCAAATTAAATTCATCGATATGTTGAGGACTTACAGTAGGTTCAGTTAAGAAATCTAATTTAGACGTTAGAGCATCATTGTAAACAATGGCTGGAAATTCATTCTCAAAATCTTTAAAGAAGTCTAAATCATCAAAATAACTGACCGTAGGCTCGGGTGACGGAAACGAAGGCATATTGACTTTTTCATTATCATTTTCCGAATCCGTTTTCAAATCATTGACATAAATTATTTTGTAAGAAAACGAGTTTTTGTCAAAAATTACCGTGTAATCCTCATCGTCGGAATCGTCAAACGAAATTCTAAAGTCAATTTCATCATTAAGAGAACTTACCGAGGGTTCAGATATTAACGTGTCGTTAAACACTATAGCTGGGAATTCAGTTTCAACAGATCTGAGGTCGTGAACGTCATCATCATACCAGATCTTACCATACGTAGCTGTTTCCCAGTTATACACCTTACCACGCCTACGAGCTTTTTCTTCCTCAAGTCTGATATACTCCTCCATAGTAATGTTGGGGTCGTCCATTTTAACCTGTAATAAATTTGCTAGGAAAGAAAACTGTCAAATAGCTTAATACGCCGTATTCAGTGAACTGAATACGCCGTATTGAAGATAGAGTCGAATACGCTGTATTGGTTTAAAAAAATTTATACACCGTATTGAATATTCGACTGAGAAAAATTACAGCAGACTATAATAAATCAGAAAAATACACAAACACACAATATGCAAAAATATACAATGCAGAAAGCAAACACTTAAAATAAACACAAAAATATGCAAATTAATCTATACTAAACTAAACTAAAACACTAATAAATAAGAATTATACAACTTCACTCCTCGGCAGCGGCCCCAAAAACTTGATGTGTCGTTGTGTAGGTGTCTGATGTGCGGTCGCCGTAGGACTTCTATACGAGAAGTTTTACAACTCCCTAGGCAGTGCACCTAATCGTTCACTCGAGGAATAGGTTGGGAAGGCTTGATCACGGTCTAATAGAATTCTAAGGGTTGAAGGAAGATTCTTTTTGTGTTTTTGTATTTTTATGAAAGCAGGTAAAATCATATAATGGAGAGAGTGGTTTGGTTTTAGCTAATTAAACTAAATAATAATCTAAACTAAAGGCGATAACAATAAGATAAAAGATTGTGTCTATTTAATTATGTATTACTCCAACAGATTTCTTCTCCCTAATGTTGTTGTGCCGATTTCACACTTGTATGAATCTGTTAATTAATTCTAAAGCACATGACGAATTACACGAACCCGCCGTCCTACTTCGTTATGCCCTAGAGCAACGCACATGCAAGGTAGTAATAGCAGACTATTAACAACGCCCCTAGGAGTTTACTAAGTGCATGTAAAAATACATTATAATAATCAACCATATTAAGGGAAAAGTAGTATGAAGACGTTACCCGATGGTATCCTTTTCTACACAATCACGATTCCCTAGAACATATCATTAGCGATATAGACAAAAGCTATTTTCTAAACCTAACGTGCACATCACATCACAAGAAGGCAACATCACAAGATCTACTGTCTAGTTTTACAATTCATAAATAAACACAATAATAGGTTTAGCCGAGCATGTTAAGAATAAAGCAAGAACAATAAATCAAACAACACATAGACATATTGAATGATTAAGTAAACCCTTACGTGATTAAAACATTGAATTGGAAGGTTACAATAAGGGAATTAGGTCCGTAAAATCGTCTCCTACTACAGGCTGCTAAACAAACTAGGGTTCGTACCCTCTTTTTATTCTAAAGTTACACACTCAAAACCCTAAATTCATGTTTGTATATATAAGAAAATCGATGCGATGGCGTTGCATTTTAGCCATGACGCCGTCAAAAAATGAATTTTCTAGATCTGCGTTTGAGTCGGTGCGGGCTGACGCCGTCATGAGATGTGTGACGCCGTCACTAGATGAAGTGTGACGGCGTCGTGTATGATATGTGATCGTCCAATCAACCAAGCTTCTGTACACAAATCTTCAAGAGTCTTGGTGGCTCTCGTGTTCTTATCCTCATCCTTTTCTTCTCCAAAATGAGCCCAAGTCACGTTGATTCATCCAAATGTCAACCAAATGAGAATACCTGAAAAAGGAAACGATTAGTACCTATTTTAGGCATAAAATAACACGATATTGGGGGTTAAAAAATGACTCGGAAAAAGTGGTATAAAAATGACACCTCATCAAATACCCCTACACATGGGATTTGCTTATCCTCAAGTAAAATGGGCTTTTCTATCTAGACCAAATAACAATAGAGGGTCATTTTACCTACTCTTTAAAAATATTCTACAACACAACCTTCTAGACCTCGTAATTAAAAGCACGGAAAATACATACTAGCACCTCACATAAGTGTTTGGGATTCTCTCTTTCTCTCGGGTGTATAATGAATTATAACATATGGGGGAAATGGAAAATCAACACTCATTACCTGTCATAGTATCTAAATTACCATAGGCTTGGTAAAGGATCAAACCTCCACCGCTAATGCAAGCATTATTCATTACTATCTAAGAGTACTTTTAAAGGATTTGTGGGGTGTAGGTGCAAGATAACATATAATGGAAGCGAAAACGGATGGGATACATTTGGGTGGCTTTGGGTAAATTTGGAGTGGAAGGATTAGCTACTTATTTACACGAATACACGCTGGTTTGGTTGCTAAGCCAAGACTCGGACGAAGATGCACAAACTCTACAAAACTCTACATCAATCTCTTTCTTTTTCTTTTCTCATATTTTTTTAATAACATAATACAACATGGGGGTTTATAACACGTACCCCTACACTTGAGCTTTTACATGCTCGATATACAATCTAACTAATGACCCGATTTGAGGTGGATCAAAATAACATGGAGATCATTTGACAAACATATAGGGGTATTGACTTAACTTTTCTTCCCTATTCTTCCACGAAATAAATAATACCATGAATCCTAATCGTCCCAAAACTGTATTTACAAGGATAAGGACTTAGCAACCGTGTACTCAATAATTAACTTGGGTTAAACACAATAATGTACTAAAGGTGGGTACATATAAGGTAGGCTAAGGCTTTTTTTGGGTGTAACGATTGGTTAAGGGTGACAATGCTCTTCATTAATAATCCGGATTAACTAGAAAATTACGAGAACCGTGAAAAAGGATAGGCTCGGAGGGTCGTACTAGGGTATCCTGCACTAAAGGTGAGTGCATGAAAAGGGTGTGGGATAGTTATATGATCGAGGTGACCATCATAACAGTTACAGGTTTAAAACATGGGTTATTCCTAATGCCTCTTATCAAGCAAATCCTAATACTTACTATGCGGTCTCGGAATGTGTCACTAAAACAAGTTCTAGAATTTAATATACTACCGGTACACTCATATGAATTTTTTCTAACACCAGACATTCTAGAAAAGGTAACAAAGACCACATGTACACATCCGTAACGACAGAATAGACACATATGACTGCTCACTCCTTAACTCGAATCGGGTAAAGATAAAATCATCTTAGGTTATCGACGATAGGTACTCGAATTCCTAAAGATCTAAGGGCGACCCTCACATTTTTGGGGTGGAATTTTAAGGGTTGTTTATACTAGTCATGCAAATTCCTATCCATGGGACGCTAATAATACTCGGTTTTCGTTGGTATGTGTCATAAAAATTTAAAATTGTGGTAAAAATTACTCTTTTATGCTATGTTTCGATATATTACCCATCTTTTTAAGAACAAAGCAAATGACAAATGAAGAGATAGTTTCTAAGGCTTATTTCCCCCTACACTTATTTTGAACATTGTCCCCAATGTTCTCAGAAGTACCCGTTAAAACAGATGAAGGGAAAAAGAAACAAGTAAAAGAAACTAGTACTCCCCTGGTTTACTCAATAATGGAGAAGAAACATGTGATCACTGGTTAGATCGTCCTCCAAGAATCGTCTAATGAAACTTCCTAAGAACTTCCAAGCTTCTTCTCATCAAATATAACCTGTAATCAAAGACAGAGAAAACTATACCAAGCATAAAATGTGCGATTTACCAATATACAATATGAATTTAGGGTTCGACTCGATAGATAGGATGAAAGAATTGTTAATTTAATCAGGTTTTGCAGGTTTATACAGGAGGATACATATATTAAATGTTGTGCGAGTTTTATTTTCAAAAATAATTAAAAACTTTTAGGTTTTCTGGACATGGGCGTTTGACGTCGTCGGGGTTTTTGTGACCCCGTCACAGGTGTCGGGGTGACGGCGTCGCATGTTAAGCGTGACGCCGTCTCCACCGTCTGTGAAAACAAAAATTTTAAATTTTTTTAATGAAAAATTTCCTGCACTTGATTCCATACGTTAGTTCCTGCATAAATAGCTGTAGAAAAGCCTGAAGTTCAACAATTCAATCATATGAGTCGATACCGACGTGAATTAATCTAAACAATTTATTAGACATGTTTGAATATGGCTCAAAAGCCGGATAGATTCCCCTACACTTATTGGTTGCAAAATACCTTTGATTGAGATTAAGACGAGGTTAAAAACAATACAAAGCATGATTACAAGATAATTCAAACATAATAAAACAAACTATGAAGAATAAAACACACATGACACTCCTAATATGCGGGAAAATAAATTGGGTTGCCTCCCAAGAAGCGCTTGTTTTTGTTTAAGTCACGAGCCACTAGTACAAAAAGTGGATTTGGTCACACATGGGCAAAATGGAACAACCACACATTCACATATTTATGTGACCAAAGGTACCAAAAAAGATACCATTTACTAATTAGTCCACTGACTATTTTTAATCATGTGAACCATTAGAAGCGGGGGTTGAGGGTGGTGTCGTGGGTTGTTGATGGTGGATAGTTCTGTAATATGCCACAACATTCGAACAACATGTGGCAAAAATAACTGGTAGATATTGTTTTGTATCACATATGAATTTAACGTTTGACCAATTACAAGTAAGCTTGAAGCATTGGTCATGATATACATATAAATAGTGACAAATATTTGTCCCTCACTTGAACATTGTGACTAAATTGCCACATATGGGTCAAATTAAACTTTTGTCACATATTATTTTAGTGTAAGCCAAATCCGTTACATATGTCACGGTAACCTAATATGTTAGTCTAAAGTATAGTTTGTATAGCTTGCCAAAACTCTAATGTGTTTAGTCACATTTACTTCTAACACTGTGACCAAATGGCATATATGGTCACACTAAATTTTTCACACAATCATAATATTCATGTGGCCATTTGATGATCAATAGTCACACAAAATACACATTTCTTCAATTTAAACACCATATGGTCATACTTATTAACACTTTTGGTCACTTATGCTTAGATTGAATGTGACTAAATACCAAAACAAGCATGCTTTGTGTGCTAAATAAATACAAAGGTCACACAAACACAAATTCAATGTCCATTGGTATTGATCAATAAGTCACAACAAAATACATATTTCTTTAATTTATACACCATATGGTCACAACTTATTAACATTTTCTGGCTACTTTTTATGCTAATTATAGTGAACTAAATACCAAAACAAACATGCTTTGTGTGACTAAAATATTAACAAAAGGGCAGACACGAACTATAAAATATCATGGACCATTGGAAGATCAATAGTCAATACAAAATAACATTTCTTTAATTAAACACCATATGGTTCACACTTATTAACAACTTTTGCCACTTTATATGCGTAATTGTATGTACTAAAACACAAAAAAAACATGTTGTGTGTGACTAAATATATACAATGGCCACAACAAACATAAAATTCATAGTGGCCATTGATAAACATTAGTTACACAAATACACTTTTCTTTACTTTAACATATGTGGTCACACACTTAGTAACACTTTTGGTCATCTTTTAGTCTTATTGTATGGTGACTAAATAACCACAAAACCAACATGCTTTGTATGGCTAAATATTACAAAAGGTCACACAAACATCAAATACAATGTGGCCAGTGATGATTACTAGTCACACCAAATACACCTTTCTTCATTTAAACAACCCATAATGGTCCACCCTTATTAACACTTTTGGTCACTTTATGCTAGTTGTATGAGACTAAATACCAAAACAAACATGCTTTTGTGTGGCTAAATATTACAAAGGTCCACAAACAAATCAAATACATGTGGCCAATTGATGGATCAATAGTCACACAAAATAGACATTTCATCACTTTTAAACACTAAAAGGTCACACGGATTAACACCTTTTGGTCACTTTATGCTTAGTTTATGTGACTAACACCCAAAACAAAACAATGATATTCATAACAAGAAAATAAAAAAAGGATGTTACACCCCAACAAGAATCGAACCCGCGACCTCCCTTACAGAAGTCAAGCAGGTTACCATCTTGCCAGAGCAACCTATTCATTAATGTAATGCATTTCCGTTTTAATATAGAAGTTTAAGCTTCATTGTTTTTGGCTAGTAGCTTAAAAAATGCTTATAAAAAAGGATGTTACACTCCAGCAAGAATCGAACCGGCGACCTCCCTTACAGAAGTCAAGCGGTTTACCATCTTGCCAGAGTAACCTATTCATTAATGTTATGCATTCCTGTTTAATATAGAAAGCTATAAGCTTCAATGTTTTTTTGCTAGAGCTTAAAGAGTGCTATAAAAAGGCTTATTAAAGTGTGCTTGTCTCCCTCTGCTTATGCAATGTGCAAGCTGCAATAACAACACAAACCAACAATGAACATCACAAACCAAACAGACCAATCATCAAATTTTACCAAGGTTTTAAAAAGTACCATGATTTTCAACCATTACATAAGGTCACCATAAAGTTTGATTTGCTAAACAAAAACAAACAAAAGCTAACATCTAAAACATTTATAACATGATCAACTTCGAACAGACACCTCTTTTCCCCTTTGCCTTATCTGCACAAGTTTTGACTTCCAGGCTCCTATTTCCGTTTCAATTTCATCATATGTATAACATTTGTTAGACCCTCTAACACAGATCAATGTGACTTGTACATGGCCTATACACATATTGTGTTTCTTGCAAACTGGTACATATTTACCTTTAGACATTGCAGAGTTAGAGTCATCAATGCAATCCTTGTCTGTGTTTCCCTTGTCTGTGGTTTCCATGTTTGTGCTTTCATTGTCTGTGCTTGGAAAGTAGTTCCATTCTAGATATTCCTCAATTGTGTCACATCCATAAGCATCTAGCAATCCTTGTGTTGATGGCCCATAAAATACTAGAGCACTTGCTTTTTTTGCTGCCCATCTCCTGTCATCTGAGCTGTCTGAGCTAATGTCAATTATTTCTGCAAAAGAAAATTAAGTATAAGCAGATAATATCCTAACCAAAACACACATTTGTCAATCAAAATAAGCAGATAACACAATATAGAAGATAACATCATTACTTCATTAACCAAATACAAACCATTCTAACATAATAAATTAAGTTACAGGCATATTGTTTTATAGTAGATTAACATCTACTACCATTACATAAGGACCAAAAAACATAACATCATAAAGTAGATTAACATCACTATCCACTTCTAAGCTTCCTCTTCCTTATCTTCTCTTCAGCAAAAGTCAGCAAAAGTTATTGTATCTTCACTCCAAAGGTCTTGCCTTTAATAGCATCCCTGGTTTTAGCATTTGCAAGCCAAAGTACACAATTTGTTATTGGTACAGGGCTTTTGACAATGAGTGTTTTAGTTGATGCTTGTAGCTTAGCCTTAGACCCACATGCTTCTACTTTAGCCTTAGAAGATGCCTCAGATGCTTGTGCTTTAGCCAACATACATGCTTTAGCCTTTTCAATGTCTTTCCAAGAAGGTTTTACATCACTCTCATTACATCCTGATTTTGAACCCCAAAACCTGCCATTGTCCTTGTACTCATCTGACAAATAGTGGTACCATTTGAGCAAACTCTTAGGTGGTTCTGGAGAGTCATAATCTATCTCCTCGGAAGTGCTAATTTGAGAAGTGCTATATGAGTCTGAGGAATGGGTTGCTACCTATCCTAATATCCTTAGCAAGATCAAAATCAGTTATTTGGTTTTCACAATGAATTCCCAAACACTCCTTCATAATGTGGCTAATGCATATGGGTCTAATTTTTTAATCCAAACACCCCTAAACTGCTATATATGTGTTTAAGAATATAAGGGGATTCGAAAAAGGTTATCATTCTAAGAAACATGAGCAGATAAGCAACACACAGCAACACATATGAGCAGTTAAGCTTGAAAAAAAACATATAATGGACACACATTAGCAGAGAAGCTAAAAAATAAGCAAAAAAGGAAATAAGGAAAAAAAAGAAGATAATAAAGTTACCGTTCTGATTTGCCATGTTTGAAATTAGGGTTTATGAAAAAGTGTTAGGGATTACTGTAGCTTAACGATTTTGGTGGGTGAAATGAATTAATGTGTGTTATGATTTTTTTTTGAACATAATGTGTGTTATGAATGGGTGGAAGAGTTTAAGGGGGTAGAGGGATAGTTAGGCGGTGGTAGGTGGAATGAATTAATGTGTGTTATCATTAATTAATGTATCAGTTCAGTTCTTAGCTTAGCAGTTTTAACTTACCTTAGCAGTATTAAGTTTAACCTAGCAGTATGAACTAGTTTAACCAGTTCTAAACATCATAACTGTCATTCAGATTATCCAGCAAAACTTTCATACAATACTTATCATAACCTTAATTCAAAGACAGAAATTAAACATTATTAAGACTAAACAACACCTGAACTTTAATAAACATCATAACTTTCATTAATTAGGATTATCCAGCAAAACTTCCATACATCCTTCATACTTATCATAACCTTAATTCACAGACACAAACTGAACATTATTAACACTAAACAACCATTATAGCTGACATGCCTGGCAGCACTAACTATTTCCTGGCAGCACTAACTATTGCCTGGCAGTACTAAATGAGTTTAGCAGTACACACATATAAACCAAACAGGATGTAAAAAATTAATAGATAAAATGAAATCATTCACAAGAGTATTTGCATGACAACTTGAGCATGACATGGTTCACTTAGATTTTTGCATCACAACACCTCCACAGTCCTTTCGATAGTAGTCATCTCGTGATTCATTAGCCAAGTCACGTCAATCTACAAGAGGTAATACGTTATCATTGCGATGGTGAATGACGGTACTAAATTCCTCATCGACTTCGTCATACGTATCTTTGTAATTCTTAAGAGGTATCTTAAAGACAATAGACAATTTTTTATCTACCGAGTCTTTCACATAAAACACTTGTAGTACTTGTGAGGCTAATATGAATGGATCAACCTTGTAGCCTAAATTATTCAGGTCGACCAATGTATACCCAAGTTTATCGCGTTTCACACCACCAGATTTGTGATTAACCCAATCACATTTGAAAAGAGGAATTTGCCTGAAATGGTAATCTAGTACCCATATCTCTTGTAAAACACATAATAGTATGCGTTCTCGGGTTGCCCAACTTCTTTAATATGTGCATATCGATAGACTCAACACTAACCCCACTTTCTGGTAAAACTATTCATCGTGACATTTTGTACGAAAGGTATACCCATTGATGTTATATGCATCGTATTTCACTACGGTGGCGCGTGGTCCATATGGTATCCACCTTACAGTTTCTGATACACATTCTTTGTCGATCGCTAACTCTCTCCTCTAGCTTGAATTTCATTCCACGTATATATAAGACTTTCAAATTTAAGAACAACAAACAAACAATTCTAAAAATAACATACGATTAAAATTACCTCCTGCGTATCCACTAGCAAAATATTTATTGTCTCATCTCCAGAATGCTATTCGTTTACTCGGGTTTTCTGTTTTCAAAACTTGCTTGTGTCGCCTGAAACAATGTCTTTGATTATTATATTTGATAGAACATTTTAAGTAACGAAATAGACATGTATTAGTACCAACTTAAACGTTATCCGGTACAATTTCATTTGTATCTGTATTACAAACAAAATTTGCTTTCTAAAAGAGTTCCACCAGAAACTTCACTTGATTTGCCGCCGAACAAATGGCTTTCCTTCCTCATTTTTCATAAAGTTTCATTTTTATCAGGTGGGATACCAATATTTCCATGAATTTAAGATAATCGTTAAAAAACTCTATTGTTTCTACCCAATAGTCCTCCTCAGCAATCAACCCTCGTGGGTTATTTCTGTTTCGCACGTGACCTTTATAACCTCATACATCTTTCGAGGGATACATTCACCGAAAGCATATAGGACCACATAATTTTACCTCCCTAGTTAGGTGCACAGTCAAATGTATCATAATATCAAAAAATGACAGAGGAAAGAATTCTTGAGTAGGCACAGTGTCACTACCAGTTCTGCTTGCATCTTCATAGTTCTGGCAATATGATTACTATGCTACGCTATTGATTAAAGAAAAGAGCAAAAACCTGATAATAAGCATATCTTGTGGGGGGTTTTCATATTTAACGTATTGCAATGGGCAAAAACTCTTGCATTAGCATGTGATAGTCATGCGATTTAAGCCAATGAGCTTCCTATCTTTAGGTTGACCAACTAGTAGAAAATTTGAATAAAATATCCTTCTGGTACCTTGATGTTGTGTAACGTTTTCACAAAATTCTTTTTCACATTCATTAATTTTTAAACCTGCTAGAGGTAAGTGTTGTTTTGTCTTCATCTTGCATAGCAAACAACTCTGGTTTTACCCCCAACTCAGCCAGATCCAATCGAGCATTCAATCCATCTTTCGTCTTTCCCGGAACATGTAGCAGAGTTCTGACTATACTCTCAGCAACATTCTTTTCTACATGCATAAAATCAATACAATGTGGAACAGGATTATGCCTCCAATACTTAAGTTTTTGATACCAAATGTTGAATTTCTTCCAATACACACTGTTTTGTCCGTTTACTTGGCATGAACTACCCTCTTCATCTGTTGGTTTTCTTTTTGCTTAGAATCTTAACCACCTCTGCCTCTCGTATCTTCTTGGTTTTCTGATGCATTATTGTTTGTTCGTTTTCCTTTTCCCCACTTATTTTCAATATGTTTTACCTCGTTGTCTACGAAGTCGGCTGGAAACTGGAATACACCAACTTTAACGTTGACATCTTTAGCAATACCGATTGGTCGGGAAATTGAATGGTCTGCTAGTTCTAGTGTCATACACGTTGGAGTCAGGTTTGGAAGGTTGAGCTTTTTCCACACGGAAAACGGCATGAAATTTATGCTTGAGCCAAGATCGGCCAAGGATAAGCACTCATCCATTCTGGGAAATTTACATGGAATAAGAAATCTGTCGGGGTCACCAAGTTTTTCGGGTAACTTGTTAAGTATAACGGCCGAGCAATGTTCGTTCAAAGGGGTTCTAGCCATCTCACTAAGTTTTTCTTTATTTTCGATTAGGGCTTTAAGAATTGAAGCAAATTTGGGCATAAGAGTCAAAGCATCCATGAAGCTAATTTCGAAACTCATATCTTTAAAGATTTTGTAGAATTTATATGACAGTTAAAACTGGCCATACACTGTGATGCCTGTTTCCCGTGTTGACGTCAACCCCATCAGCCGATATTCCTAGCCGTAGATTTCTTGTATCTTCAGCGATTTCGGGGAATTTCTCATCTATGGTACGCCATGCCTGTGAATCTGCGGGGTGACGTAACACACCATCTGTTATCCTCCGTGTCGCGTGCCATCTTAAATCTTCTGAAATACTTTCTATCTTAAATAGTCGTTGCAGTCTTGGTATGATTGGAAAGTACCACATTACCTTTGCTGGAATGTTTTCGTACACTTTCTTTGTCTTATTATCCACCTTCCATCTTGATGTCCCACAAGTTCGACACGCAGTCAGATCCTTGTCATTCTTCCAGTAAAGAAGGCAGTTGTTGATACATACATGTATCTTTTTGTATCCTGATCCCATCAATCTCATAACTTTTTTGGCTTGATAAGTTTTTTCCACCATTTCGTTACCAGCAGGTAGCATCTTTTTTATCAAGCCTAGTAATTCAGTGAAGAACTTATCAGAAGCTCCGTATTTACCCTTCAAGTTGAGTAGTTTAACTATTGCGGACAACTTTGTGAAGTCAGGACATCCTTCGTAAAGAGGCTTCTCTGCGTCTAATAATAGTTCTTGAAACTTGACAAGGTCATCCACATCAAAATTATCTTTTGTAGCATTAACCATTTCTACTGTTGCTGGGCCATCTGTTGGAATATAAGCAAAATCCATGTCGTCAACAAACTCTGTTGTAGCATTAACAGGTTTTGGGGCACTTATTGATGGCTCATCCTCTTCTCCATGTTTAGTCCACTTTGTGTAGCTTATATCAATCCCATGTCTGTATAAATGGTACTGCACTTCCTCCACTTTATGCTCTATGTGGTTTAAACATTTGGTACACGGACATGGAATGTAAATATGTTTTTTATTAACTCGTGGGTCGATGTTCCCCGTCTTCTGCAAGTTGTGTACTGCATAATCAGTAAACGCTGCTACTCCATCAACATAAGATTTGCTGATCCTATTAGTTTCCATCCAAGACTTGTCCATGTTTATAAATGTGTCCCTGCAGGTCACCCCATCGTTAGTTTAAAGGTCCGGTGAACAAAAACCAATATAAACTCACAATATAAGAACAGATTCTGGTAACTTGACATTTATTTTTTCAATTAAGATAGTTGGTTGAGGCCAATTTATAGCTTTTTCAACCACCCATTCCCCTTGTAAATATCACCCATCCAGGAACCCTAATTCATTTAGTCCCAATTCTGGTTCCATGTTCATGTGGTAATAGGCTTAACAGGGCTACTTATATATTTTAACCAATTAACTAGCTAATTTTACCAAGAAATATGACATAATTTACAAGAAGAAATCTCAAAACAAATGTTCAATTACAGCATAATCAAGACATTTTCAATTACAGAATCATAAACACAGTTTTTTTAGAACGATGTGTACAAAAGGAACATAATACTTACTAGTGGTGACGGGAGTGGTGGGTCTATGACGGGAGAGTGACAACGATCAACGAGAGAGTGACGTGATGAGAGCTATGGTGGTGACAGGATTTGTGGTAAGATGAGAGGGGGTTGTGGCGGGTAACAGGAGGAGTTGTTTCTGGGGGAATATGATTCATGAAATTTTTGGAGGAATACATTATCATGAATTTTATGAAATATTTCATGAAAATATAAGAGGGAAAATACTTTAGCCACGATAATATAGAAAAGGTTACAAAAATCGTGAATCGATAGACGGGCAGTCGACCTCTCGGTATCTTTTGTAATCATTCTAGGCGGGATTAATCGGGAAAATACTTTTAGCCACGATAATAGTTGTGAATTCCAACAATCTATTTTAACGGATAAAGTGTTTGACAACTAAACCAAATAATCTAAACTTACTTCACGGTTTAGCTCTTAAAAAATTTAACTTTTTAAGGTGAGCCGTATTTCTATAATGGACACAAATGGTAAGTTTTTAAATCTTGATTCAAGTTGGGGACTTACTATATGGGTATTCCTCAAATTGAAGGTATTATTTGTTGGTGTTCTTTTACCAACTTTGTTTATTTTATTTTTTATTATGGACAATTTTTTTATATTTTTGATTTTTTTATATGATAATTATACTAAAAGAAAGGAAAAATATTTTTTACTTTTTATATTTTATAATTTTTTTTATTTTTGATTTTTTAACAAAAACAAAACTTTCAAAAATGAAAGGGTCTTCAAATCACGATCAACAAACTTCAAACGAGAGAATCTTAATCACAAATCCCCGGCAGCGGCGCCAAAAATTGATATAGCAATTCTATACACGTAAAATATAAAATATATAATATGATGGAAAATTACCAATTTACCCTTGAGGACAAAGGTAAAAAGGAAAATCTTCACAAATATATATAATATAATACGTATATAAACCGGGAAGTATGATTCCCGGGTCGTTATCCCCCAACGATTTGTGAAATTGAAACCACGTTTGATGTTCGGACAATGATTTGAATTGAAGACAAAGATTGATTTGATTATCTACTTTTAAAAATTAAAATAAACAAATTATAACAATTAAGCACGAAGACAAATAACGGGAAACCAAATTTTAACTAAAAACGCAAAACGGGACCCCTAAACGGAGGTCAAAAACCCTAAATTTCTAAAATTAAACCTAACTTAAATTTTTCTTTTTAAATGGACTCTATTTGACTAAAAAGTAAGTTTAAAGAAAACTAGAACAAAAACGGAGTTGAAATGAGCGTTAAAACACGAAAAACGAGAACGAACGATCCGTTCTATAAAAAATCGAAATTTTTGCAAATTTAGGACCATACGAAAGCAAAACACTTAATTTTCTATAAATTTATGATAAAAGAAAAATTTTCTAAAAGAATTTTATATTTTTTTTGATTATTTTTCTATTTTTTTTTCATGATTTTTTAAAGTTTTTAATGAAAATAAATGTTTAAAAATACTAAACGTAACATAAAAATTCTAGAAAAATTACGAAATAGCTTTATACTAATTAAAACTAGGAAAAATAGCTTTGATTATCACAGTTTAATGAATAAGCCACGAAATAAGCTATAACAGCTTATAGAACTTATAAGGGTATAAAGTGTATAAAAGATAAATGTTGCAAGGTTATAACGAAAAAGACCCAAGGGCGCAGTGGTAGTGAGTGTAGTGTGTGTGTTATAAAAGGGGTAGAGGGTGTTGAGGTCGGGGGTTCGAGTCTTTCTCACCCCCGATTTCCACCTTCCCTCTTTTTTTAAAAAAAAAACTTATAAAAGCAAAGTTGTAAATAAGCTAAAAGTAAGCACTTTTAATAAAAGAAACTTTTTATGAAAAGCCCTAAATAAGCTGTTAAACAGCTTATAACTTGACATAAACACTTAACTTTATTTTTTTTAGTTTTTCTTAAACTAAATAAGCTAGAAGACTTAATAAGCTAAAGTTAAGACTAATTAAGCTATGATATGCTAAACCTAAGCTAATGAGCTAAACAGAACTTAAAATTAAGCAAGTAATAAGCTAGCAGTTCTAAAGAGTATTCAATCATAAAGTCATCATTTATCATAACCCTATCAAGATGTTTTAGAACACTAGTTTGAGGGTTTTTAGGAGATTTGATCCAGGTATAGTGTAGGCCAGAATAACAAATGTCTTCAACATCTATGTTATTAATATAATCACTAAACTCTTGCATATCTTGAGTAATAAAAGAACCACTTGCAGAATGTTCATCTATTTTCAAAGTAACATTAAAGTCCCTCATAATCACCCAAGGTTGCCCCTTAGTAATTCTACTATATAAGTCTAAATCCTTCCATAAATCCCTTCTCTCACCCCCATAATTAGAGGCATATATAAAACTACAGAACAGTCTTTTTTGATCATACAGATTCTCAATATCACATAGCATACTCTGCCTTGACAGATGTAGAATTCTAACCTTAACCATATTATCATTCCATCCTACCATTATTCTACACCCATTACTACTAAAAGAGCTATTAGAAGCCCGCTCCCAACTCCCAAATGTATTGTCACATACTTTCTTAATATTAGTTGATTTGATGTGAGTTTCAAGGACTGCACATACATGCAATTGTTCATTCTGAATTAATTGCCTTATTTCTTTTTGTTTTTTCTCTTTATTTATACTCGTGATGTTCCATACTGCAATCTTGTAATCCATGGATAACAGATCACATAAATCTCTTAATTCAGGGTAATGCCTTGTCCATTTATTTCATTAGCTGTCAAAGCTTGAGCAGCCAATGATTCATCTTCTAATACCTCTTCAACAAAACCTTCCATTTTGTCAAATATCTCGTCTCTTTCTTTTTCTCTATCAGCTTCCCATGCTCTTTTGAAGTAAGTAATCATATCTTGTGACTGGTTCTTTGTTTCTTCACAACTAGGTTGAGCTTTCCTATTAAGATAGGTATTAACAATCATTCTATCTTTCATCATATTCAGTTCATGTGTTTCATTTGTTTCTTCATCCTCCAGCACAGCATATCTGTTTGAGTTTACTTTCATAGGTTGCTTGTTAACTTGCTTTTCTCTAGGTATCAACTTAGGAAATTCTGCATCATATGGCTTTGCAGCATTGTTTACTCCATGATTTCCCACTGTAGGCTCCTTTCTATTCCATTGTTGCTTTGGTTTCCACCTATTTTGCTGCATACTATCCTTCTTATATGACACTCCCTCATTACCATAATGCTTTGTACCCTATGTATTCATAAATTGCACTTCCTTATTCTGTTTACCCATAATTCCTTCCCCTGTACTCTTATGCTTTTCTTTTAATTTTTGAGTTTGTATTTCCTTTATTTCTTCATCTGTTCTGGATCTTTTCTTACACTAGTTATACCCATGTCCAAACACATGACAATGAGAACAAACTGAAGGTTTCCACTCATATTCCACCTTTACAACTTTTGTACCTTTTACATTCTGATTTTTATCTCTATACTGCAATTCCACATTTTCTTTAAACTCCTTTTTTGCATCCATCTCCACTAGAATTCTAGCATATTCAATCCTTCCCACACCATACTTGCAGACATTAGCAGACATATTATCCATTATAAGTGGGTTGCCTACACTACTTGCAATTGCACTCAATCCGTCAATACTTCATGCCTCCATAGGTATTTTAGAAAACTTGACACAAACAGGAAATTTATCATGTTTAGCTTTTTCAAACCTAATTTCTGAGTTCCATTTATTAACAATCAGTGGCTTCCCATTAACCATCCAAGGTCCTTTCTCTAATGCATTATGCAATCCTTCCTCAGTCTCAAACTTAAATAACCAGCAACCATTACCATTGTCAACAATATCTTTCAATCCTAACTTATACCACATACTTCTCAAATGATATCTAATTTCAGGTAAGCTCATCTTATGTCCCATAAAATAACTATACAAAGTTAACTGCCATTTCATACTACCAATCAGCACCAATTCTTCATCAAATACCACCACTTCCTTACCTATTTCAGTTAGAACAGTAGGAATAAATTTCATCTTGTTTTTAGCAACTTCAGTTATTCTTTTGACATCATTCACATAGGTTGTTCTCTTATTACTTAAGCCTGCAATCTCATCCTTATTCAAACTGTTATAACCAGTCTTCTTTACAGTTTTAACCACATCAATTTCGTCAATATTATTTACCATATTGCAGTTATAAACACTAGTTACCCCTTTAGAACTACAACAATTATTATTCCTGCTATCTTTTACACACTTACTACTAGCAATCTCAATAGTAGTATCAACAGGTAGAAGACTTACATTTGTGCCGTTACGAGCTTCCTCAACATCATTATGCTTATCATCTAATTCAACCATTTTCTCAGTATCATTTTCCCTATTATTACCTATTTTCTCCTACTCCATACCCTAATTATCAGCGTCTATGCACACATCATCACAACTATCCTCATCACCTACCTTCTCAACTCCCTTTTCACCTTCTTTCACCTTCGGATCCTGATTAAAAACCCTAATTTCCTCATTTTCCATATCCACAATTCGATGTTTCTTTTTTGACTCAAATTTACCACCACATGATCATTTAACCACACTGGAGCCTTGGTCAGCCTCTTAGATGTTCGTTTTTTGTTCGACATTTGAATTGATCAAATTCGTAAACAAAGGACAATCATCACCAAATCAGCACAATCGCTTACAGTATCAGAGAAACAGAGATCAAATTTGGCGCCAAACTTGGGTTTTCAAAAAAAACTACGAAAAAAATAAAATTCGAACAACAAATACTATGTAAAATGAAATTCTGATGCGAAATTGTTGATTAGAATTGAAATCTGGTTAACGAATCATGAAGAAATGAAGCTTTTAGTAACAATTTTCATGGTGTTTTGTAGGAGGGAGGTTGTTATAGAGAGAGAAAGTTGTCGGATGTTGACACACAGATGTATAAGTGGAGTTATATCTAGGGTTAAGTCCATAAATAGGTAACCTACTTATCAAAAACTGCACTTTTAGATAACATACTTTGTATATTACCATTCTGACCCATCAAACTTTTAAATGTTGTTCAATATAGGCAAAAACGGGCAAATTATGGAAGGGATACCGGTTAACATTCCACGTCAACATATATTTTTTATTTTTTTATATTTTTGCCGGTTAATAAGTGTTTTACCTACCCAATTTTTTCCATCCGACCCACCTTTTTACCCCCAATTATTGTTGGGAATTATTGATTTAATGATACAAAAGGAAACAATATATGATATAAAGGAAACAAGACAAAGATAAAGAATTCTTGGTCAACTTGCTTTAATAAGTCAAAGATGAGGAATTCTTGGTCAACTTGCTTTAATGAGTCAAAGATGAGGAATTCTTGGTCAACGTGCTTTAATGAGTCAAAGATAGTTATTAGGAAAGAAGAAAAGTTTCATAATATAATTAGAATTCCTTTATGAATGTTTTAATTAGTTTCCTTGTAAGTCTTATGGACTCTCTATATAAAGAGATCCATAGACATTGTTTAGAGGGTGCACAAGAGAAAAGATGTAAACACAGTAAAGGTATGTGTGTGTGTGTGTGTGTCTAGGCGTCAAGTCCTCTAATGGACGCCTAGGGTTTGTTTGTTTTAGTCTTGTAGTATACAAGAGATCATAACACAAGTAATGGATGATGGGTTGGCTAATTAGACTTAGAGAGAAAAATGTCTTTTTAGAGAGAAAGTGCAAGTCATATATTTCATGAAATGAAAAACCAACCCCTTCCCATGTGTGGGAAGGGGTATATATACAAATGATTCTTTCTGACTACGAGCTATGCTATACTAATGATACACGGGGGTGACCGAGTCTTTTTCATAATCCTAACATGAGCCTACATATACATCGAGATACTACCATTTATAATGTAATTAATATATTAATATTAACTATATTATTATATTAGTAATTATTTCACGAAACGGTTAACGGTCATTAAATAATTCGTTAGACGCATTATTTAACTAAAGGCTAATTAATTAAATGTATAATGAACATGTTAATTAACCAAGTCTAAAACCAATATGTATAGCCCATCTTGGGACTAACGGGTTGCCAGAATAGGGTAAAAGAAAAGGAAAGAAAACAAACTTGTTTCCAAAGTTGTTTATTAAGAAGCTTTGAATATGAATCTTATTCGCACATTTGAATTTGAATATTGGGTAGAAAAGTCTTAATCTGATTTCCATCTTAATCTGAATAAGTGAGTGAGAAATCTGAATCTGAATGAAATAAAACTGTTTGTTTTGGTAAAAATGTTTAGATGTGTTAAACTATAGTTTTTACAATTTATATATAAAACGATTGCATTCGCACAAGAAATAAACTTCATTAAATAAAAAAAACAAATTTTATAATTTAATCATTTAAAATTTGAATTAAACTTCTTAAAACGATTAACTAAATGAGTCGCGTTAGAATTGAGATGTATGAGTCTGAAACCCTACCCTTTAATTTGAACAAAATATGAGTTGACACATATCATCTTATTCACTCTTTATCTACCAAAACATTTGCAATGATTTTATTTAATACTTTTTATACAAAAGACAAAAGTGAAACAAGAAAAAAAATCAAGAAATGAAAAAAAAACCAAAATAAAAAAAATCATAAAAAAGTAGGAAAAAAACAAAAAAAGTAAGAACAAAAAAACATTAAAAGGTGTTAAGACACCCCCTCCACATGTAGTTCTGTAAGAGGTTTATTCCTCTTAATGCCTCTTAATGATCAGAAAAAAACAAACGCTATTAACACTGCTTGCCTCTTACTGCTAAATGACTTGAAAAAAAAACAAATATTCTTAATGACCCAAATGTCTGACCTCGTCTAAATGAGTTAGATTAAGATGCTGTTAAGAGGCATTTCTGGAAAACAAACACCACCTTATTCATAAACATAACCTATATATACAAAACCTTCGGAAACAAATCTTGATCTTTTCTCTCCTCCTTTAAACCTTAAAAAACGATTGGCCGTTGTACCCTTTAGGGTTCTTTGGTCGATCTCCAAGAAAACAACAAACTGTGAGTTTCATTGTTCGATCGTGAATCAAGAGATAGCATTTGAGTAACATTCAAAGACATGTAGTATTTTAGTAACTTACAGTTTTGTTTCATGTGGTTTTAAGAAGAACAAATTGTTCTAGCTCCGTTTGATCAACCGAATTCAAGAACAAGAGGTTAGTAAATACTTTATCTGTATGTTAATCCGTGTACATCATACGGGATCCCTTTGGGACGTGCGTGTTAATTAATGTTATCAATTAGTAAATTAAAACGGTGGCATCACGAGCCATCATATGATGTTATGGTTTACATATGTATACGTAAATTTGACCTAAAACACATGTTTTTGTTATTTTCTTTAACATGTTATTTTATAGCTTTTTTGTTAATCTGTTTGTAGCTTGAAGCGGTGATTTGAGTTGGTGTTAACAAAAATGTGTTTGCGGCTGTTTCTTTGATTGTGGTTCACATATTGAGGTAGTGATTTGGGTTCTTCTCACGATATCTGCCTTTTTGTAATCATACCTAAGAGACATTCTTACACTAACTAGTGGATTGCCCCTGGGTAGATCCCTCCCGCACTGGCGGTGGGGGGGGGGAAGGGATCATGGGAACATGTACCCTAACCATAACCATCCTTATAACACCGAAAAAGTAAATATGGGGTCGGTCTTTTTGGTACTGTTCTCTTCGCCATCATATACCATTCGCTCCCCCTTAATTTGTGCATCGATATTCGAAAAAGTTTCGCACATATAGAGGAGCCTACACTTGAGTTTAAAAATATCACATTTTTATATCAGATTTTCATTACTTAAATCACATTTTCATCCCCCAGGCATAATAAATTTCAATCCGTTGAATTTGTGGGATTCAATAGATTTAAGTTTAAAAAATTGGAGAAAGCGTGTCCGGTTTATAAAATCCGAATGTGAAGCAGATAGTTACTTAATATACAAGCCTAAGTTACAATTTTTAGACACTACATAGTAATGTACATATTACAACAACGTATTAAATATACTACCCCTCATTCGGTTCTTTTCAGCAACCGTTAGTCGCCTTCCATCAGATCCTTTCCAACCCACAAAGCTCTCCAGATTCCGAAAGAATACGTCGTATCTTTCAGCCCGTTTTTGGATAGCGAATATGAAATCCTTGCTCCTGTCCACGATCTTTTCTTTCGACCAAAATCTGTGATCATGCCCTGGAATAGACTGTTGACTTGAATACCTTGACTTCGATAGTCCAATGCTTCGTCATTCTGTTGGCATAGTGCCATCACTGAACTGTGTGTATTTCATTAAAACCTCATGATCAACCTGAACCCCGTATTTGATCTCTGAATGTAACTGCCCTTGAAGGAGAGTCTAAGACTGTGTAGTCATAGCTTGAATTCCAAACCAGTGGCTTCCCATCGAGGTATTGGAGATGGTTTCTTTGTGTTTGGTAACTCTCTATTCCCAACTGAAAGACTTCTACACAACGGTGTCGAAATAACCAAGTTACTGGTCCATAGGGTTGACAGCTGTAAGTTAGAATCTTTTTGTCTTCCGGTGATAAGGTGGAACAACAAGTGACCTTGGACGATTTAACAAGTACAAGATCTTCAAAGTCACTTGGGTACATGTGGTTTGAAGTCCCCTTAATTCTGCATATAATGGTATTCATTTGAGATCAGCATCGACGAAGGACTATTTTCTTCATATAGTTTACCCATACTATTGAAAAAACTTCGATTCGGACGACCATAAGATACGCATATGAGGTCCATACTGCTTCGGCGGTCCCTACCTACAGAATGAGAATCGGTCATGTAGAAACGTTGGTGTTGAACCCACCAATGAGAGAAACCAAACAAAGCCGCGAATGTCATCCTTGCATTCCTCTCAACAATCCAGAACTTATCAGGGCACCAGTATGTTCCAATCCACATCAGGTTAACATGCCGCCTTCATCTTCGAGAATTGACAAGGCTTGTCAGCCCGCGGCCTTTGCGACCATATCGTGAAATACTCCAGGTCTTTGTTTGAAGAAGAATCCGGTTGAATGGGTTACAACGGCCTGGTTCACCTCCCAGTGAAGAGGCTTGCGACGTTGTAACCTGAAGATTTGCATCATCCACTTGATCTGTAAGAAGTTTGTGGCATTCTTCCATTGGAATTGGAGATGAAATCACGTCATGATGAAACACTTTGATGATTTCGAATGCAGGGCCTTCAAGGACCTTGGGGGTAAAGTTATCAGAGATTCCTCGGTTGATTTACATAACCAGTCCCATAAATGTCGCCATATCCCCGGTTTGAGCAAGTAGCGAGTTACTCTGTGGTTGCGCGCAGTGATACGGAGTCTGATGAAGAAAGGCCTTCCGTGGGTAGAAGTGGAAATCAAGACGGAGGCCAGGCTGGATCAGACCATCGTACACTAGATGAAGGCCAGGCTGGACCAAACCCTGATGACACTAACATTGCTGAATCTCTACCATTACCAACTCCGAGTGTTCTCGCTGGACCAAACCTTGAACTCTCGGATGTTGAGATCACCGGTCCCTCCAGTGAGATCGTCAGGAATCTGTACTGTGTGATTGACGGCTTATTCTGGGAGTCAGTCGTTGTCCACGCAGAGTATTCAGCTGATGCAGCTGTCTTTGAGGAACTTGGGGCTGCAGTGCCTGTTGACTGATCTTCCTGACGAGTGGATGAGACTGGAGGTGGTGGAGGAGGAGCTTGGGCAGAATCAGAAGCTCCGGTTGTGCCAGAAGCGCCTGATGCGCCTGACGGTGGTGGAGGAGGAGGTGGTGGTGAAGGAGGCGACCCAGGGGGAGGCTTTGGAGAGTCTTGCTTACCTTTCTTCTTAGTTTCCTCCTGAGCCTTATCATCATCAAAGACCTCATCTTCATCACGATGGATTGAGCCCTGTAGTGCTTCATATGCTATTCGGTGTTCAGCATGTCCCTTGTCGTAATTCTCCTCCAACATGCGTTGGAGCAGAATTTCCTTCATGTCAGATGTAGGGAGATCCTTGAATCGAGCACGAAGAGGAGCTCTCATTGCCTGTTTTACAGATAAACTAACCACATCCTTAACCGATTCTTCTATTTTTCGGTCAATCTCATGTGATTCAATAAACTTCGTCGTCTCCTCTCTGATCATGTTGGACCAATCCATGGTCTCCAACTTACGGATCCTGCTCCCCTGTTTGTCTAACCGTGATTCCAGAGCTTGATTTTCTTCTACACGGTCCGCTATGTGTTGCTCGAGTTCACCCATGCGCTTAATGAGAAGCGACTCTGATGAACCTTGTTGAAGTTGAGGTGGTAGTGGAAGAGTCATTGTTGTTGTTGCTGCAGTTGTGATTGTGGTGGTTGGTAGAGGCCAATGAACATTAGGTGAATGAGGTCTAGACACGAGATCGATCACCGGAGATGTCATCGGAGGGGTGATAGAAGTGTCTTGCTGAATAGTGACGGATGCCATTGATTCAGCCTCAGTGTCAGCTGTTGTCTTCTCATTATCGGCCTCAGACGGTTTGTCATTCAAGAATTGATCACCAAAGCTGAAATCTTTGGCGAGATGTTGTAAAGAAGACAATGTCCCTGTAGAGCTGACAGGTTCTTCTGGTATCACCTGTTCATCAACCGTGAGCTTCAGATTCTTATGCACATCAGGGTATGCCGAGGCCGTGAACCCTTCATCCATATGCTCAGGTTGAGGTTGACTGGAGGGACCAGTGATCTCAACATCCGAGAGTTCAAGGTTTGGTCCAGCGAGAACACTCGGAGTTGGTAATGGTAGAGATTCAGCAATGTTAATGTCATCAGGGTTTGGTCCAGCCTGGCCTTCATCACGTGTACCAGGGTCTGATCCAGCCTGGCCTTCATCTAGGGTACCAGGGTTTGATCCAGCCTGGCCTTCATCTCGTGTACCAGTATCACTGCCATATAATCCAAGTTCGGCATATAAGGAAGTAGAGTCTTCACGGCCTGTTGTTTCAGTTGGAATATGAGAACGTCTCTGAAATATGTATTGTTCAGCCGAGCTCTTCTTCTTTGGAGTTTGAAGGTTGAGGAGAACTTGGGCTGCTTGTTCCTCTCCTACTTTCCTTTCCCCTTCCCTGGCACCTCAGGTAGTGGTTGAAATTTTCCTAGTGTCCAGTTTTTGGCCCACCCCAACCTTGAAATACCACAGGAGTAAGAGGACCCCTTTAAGTTCGGTATGCATCTGTTAAGCTTTTTTTTCTTCTAGAAACCTTTGTAGTATTGCCTCCTCCTGTGTCTCAATTCAGGGTTTAGCAGCGAAGGAACCCATCTTCCCTCAACGAATTCATCTACCATCTGCCTTAGAACTTCATAACAGTTCTCCTTTCTTTAACCACTTTCTCTGCTAGCACATTGGTCTAGTTGGTTGGCCTCAGATGATTCTGACACCGGCTTCGCTTCTCTCCTTATGTTTTGTCCGATGCATGTTATAGACTTCTTGGCTTTAGATTTAGAAATGGTTGGTTGCTCAGTTGCCTTTGTTTTGCTTGTTTTGGTAGGCTTGGCTGGCTTTGGAGCAGAAATTCAGGATTCACTTATTCCCTCACAACCCGCGATGTACCGTTGATTGCTTTGTAACTTTTTTTCCAATAGTCATCATGTAGTCTGCTCCTCGAATGACCAGTCATTGATTGAGTTTCATTCGGTAATTGTCGATCCAAAATACTTCTCGTTGGCTTCCCTTAGCACTGAACTTGAGACGACCTAGTACAGGTTCCTCAGTAGGCAAATGGAGTGGGGAGTCTGGTCTTGGGTGGAAGTTGTGCAGCCGTTGCAGGTGGAATAAGATCAACTTTGTGAACCTGATTACTCGGATAAGGATAAATAGTATGCTTCTTCTCGGTCCCAGAGTATGTTGCCAACTTCCTTTGTCTTTCTGTTAAGGTTGGAGGATCAATAAATTGCTTACCCACCACCCTTTCAGCATAGTCGATGTGAGCTTGATTGACAACACCCTAAAGGATTTGTAGCACTGGGACTCTCGGCCTTTCAAATCCAGAAGTCTTTCCCGTAAGACACAGATTGATAATGGTTGCTAGTGCCCTCCACGGCTGGAACATGTCATTAGTTGTGACATTAGACAGGTGTATTACTTCCTTTGGATACCCCAACTTATTGACAAATTCAACAAGAGTATCAGGAGTTGGAGGAGAAGAGAAGGCTCGGTTCTTATCGACTGGCGTGATCTGAAGAGCATCTCTGAGTGTGTCTTGAGTGATATTAAACCATTGCTCGTCCAGTTGACACTTATAACTCCCAACTTTACTGTCAAAACAAATAGTATCCCAAAATTGTTGGATATAGATAGCCGGTATTGTTGATGACGCTGTAAAAGCTCTGAAGAAATTAGTTTGCTTAGGAATGTCCACAGCAATCTTGAAAATTGAGCTGGGTTGAGATTTTTCTTCATTTAGATAGCAATTGCTTTTCCCAATTGGCCGAACCTCATCCGATTGCGTGGCACGATTTGTTCATATCTTTCGACGGGTGGGTATGCCATTGCGGGTGCATGTTCAGCATCAGTCATTGTATCTGCACAGTTACAATCACAGAGGAAATAACATGCAGATTGATTGTTAGATGTGAGCAGATGCTCGGAAGTTAAGCACGTATGCACACGATCCGAGATAAAGAACTCTCAGATCATGTTAGAGTGTTAATCAGTGAGATTGGTTAACTCTTGAGTTAACGGATGTTAACTCATCAAAGAGAGAACAAGACACACCGAAATAACCACACGATTCAGTGGCAATTTACAATCAGTGCAGGACAAGATGCAATGGGCTGATACAATAACTCTAAGCAAAACTTAATCTACGACAAGACCATGACCCAAAACGCAAGGATTTTGAAATGCTCATACTCAAAACGCAGGATATCAAAACGCAGGCATAATCAAAACGCAACAAAGTCATAAGTCAAAACGCAACTAAGTCAAAACGCAGTCATACTCAAAACGCAGGATATCAAAACGCAGGCATAATCAAAACGCAACAAAGTCATAAATCAAAACGCAACTAAGTCAAAACGCAACACTCAAAACGCAATGAATATAATATTCAAAACAAGTCAAAACGCAATCATTTTAGAAAATTTCGAAATAACGGGTTTAATATTTTTATATTAAAATTTCTTCAAATCAAAACGCAACGAGTTGCGTTTTGAACCTGTTTTGCATCATATAATCAAAACGCAACCATATATTATATCATCAAAAAGCAGTCATGATCTAATCCTCAAAACGCAATATGAATGTGGGCTCAAAACGCAATCAAGAACAGTCATCAAAACGCAACATGAATTTTAGCCCTAAAAACCCTAAAACGCAACATCAATATAACCACAAAACGCAACATGAATTTCGCCCTAAAACCCTAAAACGCAACATCAATATAACCACAAAACGCAACATGAATTTAGCCCTAAAACCCTAAAACGCAACCACGAAGTTTTATCCAATCGCAACATGAACTTATTCTTAAAGGCAACCACTGTACTAGAATCATAGGGACACTACTGTAAGAGGCGGGGAATCAATTCAGGCATTGGCAACTCATCTAGCACATAATTAAACGTACACCCAATAATTAAAATCACTAACCCTTGAATCGACGAGGTATTCACTCAAGGATCAAGCAAAGAAAGGCACTAAAAATCTCAGCTTACTCAAAACGCAACAAGAACTTGAGAGAGAAAGGTAGAAGGTTTGACTAGATTTTGTGATATTTAACCAAGTCAAAACGCATCACCCCCCTTTTTGTTCAAAAAATTACACTTTCAACAGTTGGCATAAATGGCCCCTCTCTTTCTTATTACTTATAATGTAAACTAAATTACACCAATGGTCCCTCACTTTTCATATTTCTTTAACATTTAGGGACACAGAGCAACTAATGGATTGAGTAACTCGGGAAAGCGACACAATTGGTCCTTCACAATTAATGAACCTAGGATACAAGTAGCAAATAGCACATAAGACCCAAGACATGCATATAATTGACACAATTGGACCTTTTTAAGTTAACACCAGTTTAACTCCCCCTTAAATTATACCATGCCACCGTTAGTTACCACACCTTTTTGTGTTAAAAGAATGCCTGTTAGATGTCATGAATTTGACAAACCACTCTCCCCCTCAATCAATGACCTGTTTTCTATTTAAAGAGCTGTAGTCATTGATTGAGTGTCAAATTTGTGAAAAACCAAGTCCGGTTAATTTTCAAAAACCACAGTAAACCACCACGTGAAATCCAAATAATTTTCTGAAGAATCATAGACGGAAAATTATAAGGATAAAAGAAGACTTCTCTCTTAGTCATAAATAATGCACTAAGCATACATTAATCTAGGTTGCAAGGATATAAAGTAAATCCATGCCCGGGAGAACTTAATCAACCGTTGTTTAGGAACAGCCCGTCTTTTGGCGACGGGTTTCCCTCATGTTGAAAAACGGGTTCAAGACTGAAATAACTGCAAGCCATTATGACATTTTTGAAAGGTTTAAACTTACGTACGACTTCATTTAAAGGACCCGGGATCATTGATTGAATGACATTTCTTTTCTAGGAACCGTAAATGTTATTGATAAATAGAAGACATGTCTTGAAGAAAAAGTATTTTTTGATATTTTCTATTTTCTGATTTTTATGGATTTTGGATGGTTTTATAATTTTTCGAATTTTCTTTTTGGTTTAAATATTATATATTTACATGTGTCTTGAAGTCCAATCCGTTAATCATCCTATCATCCTGAGACTTTTGAGTGTCTTTCGCTTCATGCACTTCATGCCAAGCCTTGGGAGAAGAATACAAATCGTTCTCTAGGCAGCGCCCTTAGTAAATTATATCCGCCATTTTTTTGATGATACTCTGTCCTCACGAAATTTTCAACTCCCCACTAACTCCTTTTTTCCACATGTTCTCCTGGAAAAATGATGTTCGGAAGGTCGATGGGTTTAGACCAAACCCTGGAGTGCTGAACTGTTGATGCAGCAAAAAAGAGCTATGGCACTCTTGTTGTCACGTACAGAGGGATGTCGATGTAAGCAAAGAGCCATATTCCCCAGATAATATAGAGCCTCATACCATAGATTTTGTGGCACAAGCAACCAGACATCGCGATGTATTCAGCCTCTGTAGACGAGATGGACGTGCTAGTTTGCTTCTTTGATGACCAGCTGACTAACTTATCACCAAGGAACTAAGCACTGCCAGATGTACTTCTGCGAGTGTCCTGACAACCTGCATGATCTGCGTCTGCGTATGCTGTTAGTGCCATGGCGGTGTCTTTCGGATACCAAAGACCCATATTGATGGTTCCTTAGAGATATCGAAAGACCCATTTAACCTTGCCTCAATGGTGCCTATAAGTGGGAGCCAAGTTTGATATCTAGCACACATGCACAAGCAAATAAACTAGGTCAGGCTACTGCTGTGAGGTACATCAGATAGACCCAATCATGCTGCGATATTTGGTCTGGTCAACAGGGGTCCCTGAGAGGTCCTCATCCGTTTGTTCGCTCCACCAAAGGAGTGGTCAACAGGGTCACCTTTATAAAGATCAAATTTCGCTTTAAAATCTATTTGCATATTAGATTGATTAATGAAAATCCTCTTAGGTTATTTGAGAAATTTGTAAGCCTAAGAAAAATGATATTTGACCCATCATCGATATTTGAATTTTAGAACTCATTTCATTAGAAAAACGGTCACAATCTTTGGGGTCGGTCGAGGCAAATATGATATCATCAACATATATTTGAACAATTAAGAGTGTGTTTGCCTGTTTTCCCGAATGAACAAAGTGGTCGACGACACCAGTAAAGACTCCTAATGTGCCCAGAAGAAACTTGACAAAGAGGTACATTAGTCAATTATATTATGGTATTTAAAATATGAATAGTATGAATGTAAGGGTGGAGTTGAAATCAAATATATAATCATGAATATAGATAAATATTAGAATGATATAAATAAAGATAACAAAAAACATTAACCTTCCACCATCTCATAATCAAAGCACCTACCAAATCTTCGTCGATCCACATCTACAAACCTCGCACCCCCTTCACGGCCGAACCAAAAACAAATCATGCCCCCCATAATTCCAAATCAACCCCCAACACCCATCCTCACCAACCATCTACCCCACTCCTATAACCCCACCCACACCTCACCTAACACCCTACCACATCCCACACCCACAACCGACACTCCATTTCACACCCCCCCCCCACCACTACTCACCACTCCAACCACCACCCACCACCACTACACACCCCTACTAATCACGCCAATGTCTCCCACCCACTTCCCCACAAACCAGCATCCCCACTCCACCTCGCCCGACTGCAGCTCAACTCAAAAGCACAAAACGTTCTCACACAATCCACGCACTCGAAAAATACCTTGCCCGGTGGAGCCAGTATTAAACCCGTAAAGAGCTTTCTTTCAGACGATAGACATGAAGTGGATGTTCTGGGAACAACAATAGCCTTCCGTTGGTGGACATAGACATCATCTTTGAGCTCCGCACATTTAAGAATGCAGTACTTTTACTGTCCATTGATAAACTGTCATTTCTTTAGATGAGGCATAGCAATGAATATCCTGATTGCTTCAAAGACTACAATCGGGTAAAGGATACTTGCAAAATCTAGACCTACTACTTGACGAAATCCATTTGTCTACAAGACTGTGCCTTTTCTTCACACATCACCATACTCGTCAAGCTTCACCTTATAAATCCACTTGAGAGCGAATAATCATGGCACTAAGTCCTGGAGGTGTTAACAATACCCTAATAGAACGTCCAGATCTATCAAATCATGATTTCATCATGCTAATGGCTTGAAACCAGCAGTCTCAGTAGCTGCAGATTGGAATTTAATCGGATCGACTTTGGACAATACGGAATTGTAGAAGCACCGCCACAAATGCATCCGTATCCAAGCTGTTTTCCGATGGGATACCGTCCTTTGAGGATTCCCAATGATGTTATCAAGAGGATGAGAGTCAGTCCATTTCCGGATGTGTTCATGAGGTTGAGTGGATTGGTTGGATGCATGTATGGTGATTTCCCTAGATGATGAAGCTTTAGAGTTATAGTCTGTGGCGAACACATTAACAAATGGTTCGGGATCAGCTTCAGTAAACGGATTAATTTCTGTATATTGCTCACCTGTTATACCATGATGTACCGAAGAGGAATGATGATCCAGTGGTGATGATGTATGACTTGATTCCTGATTGTGTCGTCAGATCAATAGCAATAAGACATAAGAAGGACAGTAGGTATGACCGGTCTTGTGCTACATTAGGGGATAGGATCCTGACTGACACACTGTGGAGTAAAATATTCATCAAACATAGGTAGGAATAACATCTCCAATTCATTTATTGTGGATGGTACCATAAGGAACAACAGGAGCAGGTATTGTACTGAGCCCTGAACTGATAGACCAACCAGGCGTCAAACAGTTAGGAAGCGGTTCCTAGACTGGATTTACAGGAGCATATCTCATTCAGCTCATCGAATGTAACATTGAATAGTCTCCATAATTAGTTGGGTCCTTTTGTGTGTAAATTCTTTAACCCCCCTCCTGTTTGGTGTGTAACCAAAAAGATTCCAAATAATCAAAGCCGTTGGTTGTAGTTTCCCAAGATCTACACAGTCAATGTGTAGTGTAACAAAGAGCACCAAAGAATTGGAAAAATGTAAAAATCCCCATTGCATCTATTGTGTACTATGCTCCATATTGGGTTTTCTCCGTATGTAAACGTGTGTGAATAAGGTAAACCGGTTTTGGGTGTAACAGGCAGTAGCCACATCTTCGTCCCAAAGAAACATCGATGCCTTGAAAAAAAATTAAACATTTGTATGTGCAGCCTCGACAAGATTAATGATGGTTCCTTCACTTCAAATAACAACGCCGTTCTGCTTGTTGGAGCCTTAGAACAGTCTTTTGATGAAAAAATCCTACTTTTTCATAGTGGAGGTCCATACGAAAGTTTTGTTGACAAATTCTGTGCCATTGTCTGGTGCGGATAAAATCATTAACAGTTTTGTTGAGACCAGACTGGAAATTGCTTTAGAATTTGATGACAACTGCAGGGGGTTCAAATCCCTTTTGAACTCAAAAACTTAACCCACGTAAACCGAGAATAAATAACATCGACATGACCAAGAATATTCTTCCCATTAATATTTGCACACCAATCGGTCCCACAAAATCCATATGAATGGTTTTATAACTTCTAAATTGGTGGTATTTTCAGTTTGGGTTTGTGGTATGCTTTTGCTCTATCTAAATTAACATGCATAACAGAATGGTAGATCTTTTTCAAATTCAATCTAGGTAAGCCTCTGACAAGTCTTTTCTTGGCAAATCATGACGGAATACCGTGGAAGTTCAAGTGATTAAACGACGAGCCATAACCATGATTTGTGCTGTGTAGGCTTTGGGCTATCGAAGCCATATTGTGGAGTGACTTCATCATGTTTCTTCAACAGAGATAGTGTATAAATTAAGAACCACGGGAACCTTTAAGTATTCAACCCCATCCGTAACAACGAAAAACCATAACAAGAAGCTTTTATGAAGGCAACTTCCTAAATCCTAATCACAAAATTGACCGACAAAAAAACAATTAAGCCCCAGTCCTTCCACGTAGTATACCCCTAGAGATTACCACTTTCCACTAAAAAAAGCAATATCCCATAATCTCCATAACCCAAAATAGCACCAAAGTGATCATTCCCGAATCTAACTGTCCGAAAAACCTTTTTCACGAAATTCAATGACCTTGAAACGATCCCCCGTCATATGTTTTGAGCACCTGAGTCCAAAACAAAGTACGATTTGTACGGCCTGCATATGAAAACAAACGAAGATGGATGTTTGGAAAATTGGATTTCCCCAATGTTGGTGGGTTCCGATTGTTAGCACAAGCAATGTCTGACATTCTTGTTAATATTTAGTGAACCTAGGTAAAGGGGCACTGGATCACTGAGGGTTAATGTTCTTCCTGTGATCTCCATTGAATTAACCAACATTGTAAATTTGTTTTTGCACCAGTTTGGTTTCAAAATTTGTTTGTATACGTTTAGGATTTCGCACACTTGAGTAATACTTTGCGTAGGGTTTTTCCAAACTTGCTTAGCATGACTCGTCCACATCATTTTTTAACATTGGGGGATGCATTCACGCTAGAGTGCAAATAAGGAACAACACACACAACATTATTAGCTTAAAATAAACATTTGTTACACATTTGGCACACAGAAAAATGAGAATTTTCCAAATAATTTATAAGTACGCTTATAGACAAATACTAGAACAACAACATTTCGTGGTTTTCAAACTGGAATCTAAATGTCCTTACGTGCCTTTTACTTTCTTTCAAGCTGTCACTTTTAGCTGCGGGATCCTATGTTTCTTGAGAATGCTCCCAAGGCTGAGATCCGCTAGCAACAGTGGCAAACTGTTTTACCTGCCAGTAGAATGAGCACAGGTACATTAGACATTCAGATTGTGCATTGGCTTCTAGCATGTTTGTGTGTATTGCTACTTGAAGGTTGCAAGTTTGGTCCTCAAAGGGAAACTTTGCTTCTTCCTAGGGTGTCTGCATAGCTTCTTATCTTGGTTTGTGGTAAGACCATGTGGACAGGTGCCAAACACATAATCTAATAGATCCTGAGATGCTTAGGTGTAAACGTCAGCAAAAGCGAGTGATCTATCAAAGGTCTTTCAACTTTGGCTTCTTCCACTAATTTCGCGAAGTAGTAACTATACTTTTTCCTTATGATGCCTAAGATAAACTAATGAACTTCCCTATTGTTCATAATGCGAGGTGGAATAGGTTCAACATGGATGCAACATCTATAGCAAACTTTTACCTAGTGCGCATGCACGTATCCGATTAACCTGATTTGTAGTGACACATGAGACCGATATTTAGTTGGACATTTAGATCTCTCTTTTTCATTTAAGGGCATCTATCGTCAGTATGCTTAGGCACTGCGTAAATCCTTTGATCGAGATCATACAGTTCTTTGTAGTAGTTGCTTAAATCTTTTTGCATTTTTTTTGCCCCAAAAAAGCTCTTTGAGTACTTGAAGACCATTAACCATTTTAGCTTAATTGTGAGATCTAAAAGACTCGTGTCGGGCCCTAAAATAAGTGTCGGGCGTGTTCTATTTCACTACTTGTCCCCTTATTGGAGATGATTTCCATTTCACTTTTGGATGACTTTTCTTTTCCTTGAAGTGAAGCTTACATTTGACCGATCTACAAAAACGGAATTAAAATCAGAGTATCATTAACAAGATTATGTACGGTTTAAGTTCTGAATACTATCTTTCAGGTTTTGATATTTTAACTTGTAATTCATCGTGATTTTACCTCAAGATTTGAAAATCCAGGTTTAAAAGTTCGTTATATATTATCCTTATGGATATTATCACAGTAAATTAGAAAGCTCTGCTCCAAGTTCCATACAACGGGGCTTTGACCACATTATGAGCCTTTTGCATTTCAGTAAATCTAGATTCATTAAGCTCAAGAATTCGATGCAACATAAAACACTTCTTTAAGCAAGCAATCAACAATTATATTATCATGTTCGAGAAGAAGGTTTTTTTTTCCATTCAAATCTCATCATGTTCCTATCAACAATACTTTGGTCTATTCAGCTTCTATTCTAACAAAGGCATCACTCATTTCGTTAACTTCTTTTGTTAGAGCTTTTGAATCCCTCAAAATATTCTTTGAAGAGTTTTTGAAAAAAGGTATGACCTCCGTTAGGTTAACATGTCCTTGTTTGTCCAAACCCCTTACCCCTTCAGTGATCCCAAGTTGGGTGTGATTCTCTTTTACACAATTTTCTCAAAATCGAAAAAAAGTTTTCTGAGAGTAAAAATGTCGATTTTTCACTTGACTTTTGGTTGGAAGTCACTTTGGGGACAAACGTTTCTGGTGTATTTGGAGGAGTACAACTGTCAACCTTTGATTTGGTCTGGTGATCTTCTGCTCTTTGAGATCTTCATCTTTCATCTTCACAATATCTTGAGACCAAAATATTGTACTGGGGTCAGTTTTTTCTGTGGTGAGAAGGTCCGCTAAAAATACTCTTTCGAGTAATTAGGCGGTGTTTATTGACCTTCTATATCCACACATTCATTTAGATTTCAATTTAATCATGCATTTTCTTCCTAGAAATTTCAGATTGTTCAAATGTTCACCTCACAAGTCACGAACTAAAACGTCCGTAGGCTTGAATGTATGTGACAATTACATGACCTACTATACAATTTAGCCGGCTGAACTTGCCTTGCACGATGAATACATAGGGGGTTCTTTGTAGCCAATGGCTACACTTATTTCCACTTCATCGAAAATAAAGACCTAATGATTACACATCAAATGACTGTTTGATAGATTGGCCTTGTTTGAATAGCTTATCCCGACCTTATCTTTTTAAAGCCTTTAATGTCAAAAATTTCTCAAGGTATTTATTTTCTTTCTGATTAAAAAAATCCTTTTTCAAAGAATGTTAACTTCAATCAACATTAACTTGTTATGTTGGATGGTAGAAGCAAAGTTGCAATATAATAGAATGAAGTGTCCTTTTTCAAAATATCGCTCTTCTTAATATTACGGTCACAATAACTATCCTTAGTTGCATCCATTGCAATCTTTTGTTCCCAGTTCAGTTAATTCAAAACCTGCCCGTCTTTCATACAGTTCACATACTTGTTCCTTATAAGTGGCAAGTTCAGCTTTAACAAATTGATTAACATACTGTATTCCTGGGTTTAAGAGAGACAGATAGTACATCAGATCATGCAAAGTCATTATCTATCATTCAATATGCAATCATTTGGAACCATAGATTGCATTATTTTGTACAAACCTGTACTGCGTTGTCCCTTTAAGCAATTGAATCATGAAGGAGTCATATTACTATCACTCGTATAATCAGCATGTGATTCAACAACGTGGTTAGGTTGTACATCGTCGTGCATCTCATGTTCGTCAGATGATCACTAAAACAGCCATCTTTATATATATCATGATTTTGTACCATCAGATAAGACATTCCGAATCATAATACGGACCCGGCTTCATCATAAATAGGATCTGTGCAGATAAAAGATTAGCCCATAACAAAGTTTGGGCCGTGGGAGCATCATGCAACAACAAATCATACTCATCAACATCATCAGCTTGAAACACATATCCACCTAGAGAGCTAAATCTAAACTAGGTTGCTCATCCACATCTTCATCAATAGCATTGTCCTGACCACCAGCTAGGAACAATAACTGCTCTTCATCCAAGACTACCCATTCCACTTTAAGCTTGCATCAATTAACGATCCTTGTCATTGAAGTTTCGAGTTCTGTGGACGATTGGGAAGATTGCAGTTTTTTTTTCTCGCTATGTGACCTATCCCGTTGCAGTTGTAGCACTTAACCTGCACTACTTGACCCAGATTAGCATACCCCACTCTGTTCTGTGCTCTCAACCATAACCAAACTGGCAGCCACTCCCGCTGCATTATTACACCAGTCCATCGGTTCTTCTACCCTGAACATTCTGAACAACAACCCTGCCGTCTTGTACTGTAGCTTGATTCCTTAGGTTCGATGAGGTTCTGAGTTGATTGTTGATTGAGGAAGGAAGGTTTGTATGACTGGGTGAGTAAGAACATAGTGTGTTGAGTTATGGTTCTTCTATTGAGGTTTTCATTGGAAGAAATTCCCAAAATCAGATTGTGAGGTAGTCCAGCAGAATGTGTTATGATGAGTAATGTGGTGGGTGGATTCGTTGATGACTGAGAATGATAATGTTGAGGTGAAACATTGGACATCAAGGCAAGAGGATCAACTGTCTGTTGTGTAAGACGTTCCAACATCATCTTATTCTCGTTGGCATGTGCCTCGTGTTGCTTCAGGTAAGTCAATAGTTTGAACAAAGTATTGAAATCCTTCAATCCATTGTTAGTTTCACAGCTGAAACAAATCTACCCCATTCAGGAAGCATGTATTCACAAACATGGAGTTAAACCTGTATTTTGACATTGTCATCTTGATGTCCGCATGTCAATGATGACTTGGCAAACCGACATAGTAAGTCGGAGAGATTTTTGTCGTTCCTTATTCTGACGAAAGTGTTCAAAGTCATCATACAGTTGTGATTCACGGTCCTCCTTTGTTAATTCTGATCCTTCCAAAAGCATCTTCACATTGTCCTAATAAACATATTCCTTGCAACAGTGAACTACGATTAATGAGTGAATTGATATCTTTTGGTAGACCTTCGAAGTATTGCGATGTTGTTGCCGGAAATGTCTGCATTGTAAACCTATCCTTCCTCATCTTGTGACAGCTCCTAATAAACTCGCGGTCGTTCAGTGACCTAATTGATTGGACCTAACCATTTCCTCAGCAATGATACCCTCGCTGTGGTCCCCATCTGAAATGGTCCTTCATTACAATTGACTAAAAGATGTTTACCCCATTCTCGCCTTACCCCTACAATATAATCCAAATACGATGTTGCCATGATGCAAAGTCAGCCTTAATCGTAGCATAGGTGGTCGGGTATCGTTAACCGGCACCTTGGATGTCCTCAGAAAGAAGTAGCGCATATTGATTACTTGTGATATGATTAAGTTATCGATCAATGATTAGTGTATTGTATGTTAAAGTGATGATTGGTTTGATGGATTAAGTAAATATGTTGTTTGATTGTGATTTGGTTTGGTTGAGTTAATGTTAACTTAATGTTGATTGAAGTTTTGTCAAAAGGCAGTGAAGTTTTGGTCAAAAGGCAATGAAGACTATTGAGATTTGATCAAAAACGCAGTGAAGAATTATCAAAACGCAATGAAGAGTCTTGAGTCAAAACGCAAATTTAGAGGTCCCTAGTAGTCAAAACTCAATGAAGACGTTCTTGAGGTTTTTTCAAAACTCAACGTGGCGATTTGATCAAAACGCAACTTATTAAAAATTGGGCAGAGTCTCCCCTAGTCAAAACGCAATGAAAGTCTTCATCGAGATTTCACTATGTTAAAAAGCTCCCTTTAGGCGGAGAAAACCGTTTACATGTCGCTTACATTATTTTCCGACACTAAGCTAAATATCGAGTCCTAATTTTAGCTAGAACCAATCTACCACTTTCACAAGATATACACAAACACAAGATCTACACAATCAGATCTACACAATATCCAAATCACACAACTACACAAGATAAATACAATAGAGGTTTGGTACTTAGAAGAATAGAGATGATAACACTAATCAACGCTTTGTTTCTTAACGAATACGAGTGTTCTTCTCTTGAACTTGATAGAGGGGAGAGATGAAAAGAAGATAAAATCACTTGAAACAAGATCTAAGTATGTTAGTGATCAAGAGTTTTAGTGAGAGAAAGAAGTTTTAGAGAGAGAGGGAAGAGACTGAAAAATTTCGTGCAAAGAGGAATGTTTTTCTGCTAGGAATGGAGCAGTATTTATAGACAGGAAATCCCAACGGTCATCTAGGGCAGTCCCGGCGGTCCCAGATATATTTGGGGACCGCCAGGCCTATAAGGGGGCCGCCCCTAGACTCCGCTCTTGTTTTTGTCTTTTTGTGGTGAATGTTGTATTTGTTATGGAACTTTTATTTTGGAGGGAAAATTTGAAATTTAAATTTTATGTTTTTAATAAAACTTTTCTTTTAATAAGAAAATATTTTGTAAATGTATTTTTGAGAAAATACTTTTGTAGAATTAAAAGTGAGGATTAAGAGAAAAATATTTTCTTGATCACTAATAATGCTTAATAATTTTATTTGTCCATACCTTAAGTGATCACTAATCTTAGAAATGGAATTTTTACATTTAATAATTTGTAAACGTTTATTTTTATCATAAACGTTTTTACATTTTGTTATTATCAAAACGTTGAGAAGTCGAAAAATATAAATAACGTTTTTAGACATTATTTGTATTAACAATCTCCTCGATGACAAAATATAAACTCATTTTTAATAAAATTAAAGATGTCAAATTATTAAATGAGTTTTGTTCCATTTCGCCCCCTTTTTTTCGAATTCAAAAAGAATGATCGTCGTATTGTTGAGATGAGAAAGAAATCGACGATATCAAGACTCCCCC